>PVHP010002987.1:0-39071 GCA_004024765.1 Zapus hudsonius | reverse complement strand
TGATTTAGATGATATATAAGATACCTTCCCTCAAGAGGCAATGTGCAAAATGTAACTAGAAATTGATAGTTAAATTAATTTAATCAAACAGATAAAGGAATCATTGTGCTGGGTCAATAGAGGAAAATCAAAATTTGTGTCCATTCCAATAACCTTACAAAGCCATTGAGGGAGAAAAGTGAGTAGAGTTGTACCTTGAAATATGGACATAGTGAGATTACCCGAAGGGGACTGAGAAGGTGTCTTGAGCTGCATCAGTGTGTGCATGGAGCTACCACTAAGGAGAAGCTGAGTTCTGAACTCTATCATGGAAGAAACTGCTTTACATCAATCACAGGGGTAACTTTGGAACCTGGTCTATGGAGTAGAAAAAACTCAAGTTCTGTTTCTGATTAACACAGGCCAGATGGGGGATGAGGGCTAATACACAGTTATTCAAATTCATGTTTCTTCTGTGGAATTTGAGACCCTTATCAAGATGATTTGACAGAAGTAAAGACTTTTCTCACTGCTGCAAGGAATACCTGACACAAGCAATTTAAGGAAAAAAGGGTTTCTTTCAGCTTCTAGTACAAGGGCATCTGGTCTCTCGTGGTGGGAGATGCTTGGGGCAGCTGGTCACAGTGAATCTGCATTCAGGAAGAGGAGAATGATGAATGCTTTGGCCAAACTCACATTCTCCTTTTGGTAGAGTCCAGGCCACTGAAAGGTCCTGCCCCACCTAGGATGTTCATCTAATCTAGAAACTACCTCACAGACAATTAGTTGTTTCCATGGTGATTCCAAACTCCATCAAATTTTCAATATTAACTGTCACAACTACCATTTGCAAATACCCAGGTGCTGGGTCACTTATAAAATGGATGCCTTGAGATTCATTTTGGGATTCTGTTTGAACTCCCTGAAAACTTCTCTTTTAACCTTCTCTCTAAAAGAGTCTGATAAGAAGCTTAGATATTGAGGAATGGTATTATAAGTTTAAGCATTTAAAGTTGTATTACGCCTACTGCACGCACACTTCAGAAAAAGTAATAACGTTTCTTCAGATTTTTCTCAAATATGTCACCAACTATGGTGTTTTAATCGTGGGCTTAACTCTGAAATAGGTATTTATCTTCCCACTCCACCTGCTACATGTTAAGTATGGCTCTTGGTTTGCTTACTTAATTGGAAGAAATTTCTTCCTCCATGACAGGCCCACACAGCCCATAGAGAGGTTGGTAAATTCCTGTATCAGAATTTATGATTTCTGCTCATATCCCATGAGAAAACAAGTTTTCCATATGTCTTGCTATTGAGCTCTTTTCCAAACCTGGATCTTGAAAAACTGTAAATGCACTATTACAGACATAATTTTGCATCTACTAAAGTGTATCAAACATTTGGACTGCTAGGGAAAACTTATTGGATAATCAGAATAGAAATGTAAAAGTAAAAAGAATTTGAAAACTAAGCGGCAGTTTATTGACCAGAACCAAAAATAACTATGACCTGGAAGTCCATTCGTTCCCACTGTCTACTCTGCAAAATAAATCTTCATTTGAACACACCAATGTCACGTCTGTGGGTGCCTTGCCATAGAGCACTAAAGTTAGCAGCTGCATACAGACCATGTGACCAGAAAAGCTGAGCATTTACTATTGTTTCCTTTTAGAACCCCATCAGTACACATTCTCCTGCAACTTTGCTGCTCTTGGCAATGCTTGACATCTCTTCCCCTGGTGTAAACAGTAAGAAGGAAGAGAAGATTAAAAAGTGTATCATAGCTAAAAATATCTGATTGAAGGTAATGTCGCTTTGCTAAATAGAATATTTATTGAGAACTTATAAGAGGAGCAATGGATGTGCTGCAAAGAAAACTCAGCGTTATTGCAAACTTATGCCTCTAAAACTTACCCATCAACACACAAAGGCTAAGTTAATTACAAGAATCAGTCGTCTCAAATAGGTTTGGTGATAGTTTCAAAATCAAAGCCTCTCAGAGAACTAATAGATGGCTGATCACAAAATTCGAAATTATTTGCAACAGAGCACAGTGTCTTGAATCAATAGCAAATACGGGTTTTTCTTTTCAGTACTCATGAGAATAGAGGTGGTGATTTATTTGATAAAACCAGCACCATTCTGCACATTTTCTGATGAGATTTCCTCTGATTTTATGAGAGGTGTTTTGAAAGAAAGCCTTGTCAACATTTTGCTAAACATTTTTATTAATCTGCACATTTCAAAATATATTTGTACAATTCTTAGAAATGCTGAGTTTCACTTTCATCTACCTTTGAATTGATATGAGGTACCTCTCCATAATGTGGCTCCCATCAATTCCCCAGGCTCACGAAACCTTTAAAGTCATCCCCTCCATTCATTTTTCATCAAATAATAGTGAACCAGGGACAGAGAATGTCCCACCTGCTTTGACACTGCAGATTATATATAAAATGTGCTGATACAATCAATTTGAATCATTTCCAAGGTGAGCAAGCAATTCGTTTCAAATCCTATGTGTTAACCTGATAGTGCTAGTTATTTTGGGTGAGTACACACAAACCGGGCTGCTCAGCCAAATGAGCACAGACAGGAAAAACAGTGGATTAAGTAAAGCAATGGGAAAAAGTCACTTTGACACATATCAGGCAGATTAGAATATGTAAATGAAAAGGTTAATGTTAACAGGATGATAGAAATGCCTTCTTTATGATTACTGAGAAAAAGCACAGAGAAAAGGATGATCTATAAAGTTAAAAATTTGTGATTTTAAAAATCATGTAATATTAGAAACAATTATAAAATTATAATTTCTTTATAAGAATCAGAACTTGGAGCAGGAAAGATGGCTCAGCTGGTAAAAGCACTTCCTGCACAAAAGTCTTGAGGGTCTGAGGGGAGGTTGATTCTAAATCAGTTAGATTCTCTAGTACCTATATGAACACCTTAGTCTGGCCAAGTACTTGTGTAATCTCAGGTCTGTAGTGAATAAACATGGGAGGTTTGGTGGGGCTTGTGATAATAGAATGCTCTGGAATTAGTGAGAGACTTCATTTCAAAGAAAGGAGGGCATCCTCCTTTGGCCTCCACACATGGGACACACACATCAGTGTGCACACATGCATACATCACACACACAAACACAAACACCACCACCACCACCATCATGCATAATACATTCAAGCACACAGAAAAAAAAAGTAAAAAAGAATTTAAGGTCCTCAAATATTATAGCATGGAACAAGAGGTTATTTTTTTATAGAAATTATATAGCATCGTAGAAATGTTATTCCTTTTATACTGTACAATTTTGGTTGAGTTTAATAAACACAGTAACCTATTATTCTTTCAGGGTCTATGTATTTAATCTGATTAGGTGTACAGCTGCTGTTTACCACAGCCCGAGTCCCTTGCTACTGGGAAATTACTACCAATTTATGGCTTCAACTTATAAGATCCAGACAAAGTGTATGCGGATTGCCCTTTACCTCATTGGAAATGATTAGAAAGTCCTTGCACTGTAATACTAGGGAGAGTGAGTCTTATCACTAGCTTCTGAGGATCGTTTGCCCCAGTGTTCCTCTTAGCTTTACTGTGCCCTTTCTCCCTTTTAACTCCTATTGAATACCTGGCTTCTAGTCTAGTGATCTCCCCATTAGTGATGCTATTCCCAATCTAATCTATGACCTCCTCTCTGTTTTACCTTTTCTGTCAGAGGGTACTTTGCAGAGCAATAAACAAGCAGACATGCTAGTTTTTACATATTTGGAGGAAAGAGTAAACATATCTTTCCCTGTGATCCATTCACATCTTGGTTTAAGGGGAAAGCTTTCAGGAAAGAGGTGACTTGTGCTAATCTCTTTGAATAAAATAACCCAAGAAAATAAGCTAATTATATGTCTCATGAAGGATACTCCAAATTCCTAAAATTTACACAGCAAGATTTCCGTTTATAAAAACTACCAATGCTACAAAAAAAAATCTGTGGAGTATAGTTTCACAGGGAATGTTGTATGAGTGAGTGATGCTATCACTAGAGAATGAAATGGAAAAAAAAAACTAATAATGAAATAATCCCCAATGCATAAGATAGTCCTCAGAATCTTGTCATATCCAATACTGGAAAAATCTAGGGGGGAATTTGACACCCCCTTGGTTCATCAGAGACTGTGATAGTGTCAATTCTCAATATTATTTAGTAAAACATGGTACTAGTGTGATCTCTAGTTTGGTTGGTTTGATAATTCACACTTGACATTCACTTCCCAAATACAAAGCCAGCAGGAAATTGAGTGGACCTAGTATTTCCTTGTTGAAACTCCTCCATTCTGCACTCTGTCAAAGGATAGCCTATGACTCAAGATTGGGCTCCATCTCTGTGATGATCAGATTTCTGCTGTGAACTTTTTTTTCCCCAATTATTTTACTGCAGCAGTTTCTGAGCTTAAAATCTGTTGCAGTTTTTTTTTTATTAAATTTAATGTTTAATCTTCATCTACATGTTTGAGGGTCATCTCACTGATAAAAACACTAAGGGTGGATCGGATGTGGTGAGGTACTATTACAATCCCAGCCTTTGGGAGGTGGAAGCAGGAAAATCAGTAAGTCAAGTTCATCCTTGGCCACATAGCAGGTTTGAAGCCAGTATGAGTATGGTGATTTGAATGTCATCAAACGTAGTGGGATGCTATCCCTCAATCTGATAAACAAATCGCATATATTGGACATTCTACTTTTTTGGTTGAAAAAAAATATGTATTTTAAATTTTTATACAAAAACCTTTAAGAATGAATTCAAAGCTATTGTGGTTGAAATGTAATACTTACCATCAATCACTGTGTTTGAAAAGTTGGTGTGTAGCTGGTGATGCATTTTGGGAACTTTATGGAAGCTTTAGGAGGTGGAGCGTTACTGGAGGAAATGTGTCACTGATGGACAGCCCAGCCCCACTTTCTGTTTGCTTTTGACTTCCTGATGGTGTAGAGAACTGTTGGCCTCTTACTGCTTTGTTACCATAATGGACTGTATCTCCAGGAACTGAAGCTGAAATGAACTCTTCCCATCTTTAACCTGTTTGTCCAGTGTTTGTTCACAGCAATAAGGAAAGTAAACTTGAGAAATGAAAACAATACCAACAAAATAGGTATTAACTCCTGACTTTGCTGCCTCACTCAAAACATAGCACAAAACCACAGAACTTAAATAAGCAAGTCATTGTAATTAAAACAGATGCAAGAACCCATAGAAGAAAATAGAGAGCTTAGAATTAAGTCCATATGCCTACACCACACTGATATACAGTCAGATTAGAAAAAAATACAATCTGTTCTTCAATGGTGCTGAGAAAATTGAATATCCACATGCAGAATCATATCAACAATTCTATATCTCACCAGCAATAAGAGATAAACTCAATACATGCTCAAGCACTAGAGATGTAAATATAAGAACTGATAGTGTTATTTCTCTGAAGCAATCTCAGTATTTGAGAAAAATAAATACTGCACATTTCAAATCAGATAACTTGCATATATCTATTTGTGTTTGACCAATAAATAGCAAAGAGACACATATACACTGGGCTCTGTTGTAAACCCCCAAATCCTCAAAGCAACTTTACTAATATCCACCGTCTGGTGATGCATCTGTAGGCTTTGTAGGTGATGGACACCCTGAAATTTTAGAGTGCTACATTAAACTAAATAACCTATTTAGACTGAAGTGTCTCTATGGCAAGAAACCTTCCCTAATGTAGGTTGGAGTTAGGTACCTCACCCTTCCACTTCCACTATATCTCCCCTGGTAAGAGCACTGAAGACTGGTATTATCCCAGAGCTTCTGCAATATTGTGAGATCCCTGAAGACAAGAAGTACATATTAACTCCATCTCTACTCCCTGCACAGATAGCCTATTTAAGTAAGGATTTTTGTAAACAATAATTAAATATGTAACTGGGAGGCTTCATGAATTGATGGATAAATACAAAAATATATTGTTTATACCTCATCCCATTCTCATAGTAAAATAGAATAATTTGTAATAGTTGTCTTTACATTCCCCAAACACCATCTACATAATTTAAAATAATTCCTTTGATTTAGTTTATATATTAAAGGGAAAGGCACCATAATATATTCATGTGAGAATCATCAATTTTTTCTGACAGTCCACATCACTTGGACAAATCTGAGCTCATTTTCAGCTGCCCAATCTAATATGTTAATGGATATTTATATTAACTGCCTGCCGTGGGTCATCATTGCTTTGGAAATGCTCTGCTATTGGAGAATGGAGTCTGTCGACTATAGACATTTAAGTATGTGTGCGCTTACGTCCTCTCAGTAGGAATAGTGGAGATTTTTTTTTATTTCATTGCACAGAGTGGTTTTCTACATCTGTTTGAAAAAAAACTACTTTTACTTTTTTCCAGGAAGTGTGCATATTTAGAATACTATTTTTTTCAGAAAAGTAGTATGAATACTTGTCCCCCTTCTTTTTGAATTAACAATAAAAGCTGGTTTAGCTTCCTTTGTACTGCAATCAAAAAATAAAAGAATACTACCTCAGATCACTGTCACAGCCTTATTTGTTTCATTGCACAGCTTGCAGGTTCTCCTGTCAAATTTAAACTACAGGTTGTTCAGAGGAATAAGGCTGCTCATTTCATCTGAAAAAGTTTCAAGCGCAACCATATTAAGCACTTCACTTCCTTATCATTTTACAGCAAATTATTTTTCTTACAATCCTTATAATTACATATGCTATCCCTCTGAAAGCATCTGTATTAAATTCGTAACAACATATACTTTTCATATCAACTAGACAATTGAACTTTAAGATGGTAATTTTAAGTTAATGGCAAAGTACTCTATTGAAGATTTCAATGCCACAGAAGAGTATTTTCCCAAAATGCATTGCATAGAACACTGATATCTCTAGGTATTAATGCATGATATATGAATTATTAGTTAGTGATTAAAGACATTAACAATCATTGGCAATATTTGGCTGGAGAGATGGCTTAGTGGTCAAAGATGCTTGCTTGCAAAGCCTGATGGCCTGGTTCGATATCTCAACACCCATGGAAAGCTAGATGCACAAAGTGGCCTTTCCATCAGGGGTCATTCACACTGGCAGGAAGCACTTGTGCAAATATACTCATTCATTCTCTTCCTCTGTCTCTGTCTCTGTCTCTGTCTCTGTCTGTCTCTCCCTCTCTCTTTAATAAATTAAAATGTTTTTAAATTGACAATGTTTATTCTGAAATTGACTTTTTAGTGAGGCCCGGCACTATATAATCTCTTGATTTATTTTCACAATGCAAGTTATTCAACTAACTATTCAATTGTTAATGCACTTGCAAACATAAAAATGTGTAATCAAGTAGAAAGTGCAAAACTTCCTTTAACTAAACTGATACTCTGATCCATTCGTCAAATTGGATAGTCAGTGTCTACAATGTGTTGTGTTCCTTCCACGTTTCCTTTATTAATAAAATGAAGAAATATATAGAAGTGTAGGCATGCGGAGAGAGAATGGAGAAAGGCTGAAAACTGATATGAATTAACAGTTATAGGTACATAGGAGCTAAAATTTCTGGCATGCTACTTTATAGTAAGTAGTACAATTATAAATAACAATAATATCCTTAACATTTCTAAAAGCTAGACGAAAAGATATTGAAAGTTTTTATCATGAAGAAGAAATTCTTTTTTGACTAGATATGTTTTGTTTTAATTTTAGTTATTTATTTATTTGCAAGCAGAGAGAGAGACAGAAAGAAGGAGAGAGAGAGATAGAGAGAGAGAGAGACAGAGAGAGAGAGGAGACAGAGACAGACAGACACACAGAGAATGGGCATGCCAGGGCCCCAAGTCACTGCAAACAAATTCCAAACACCTGCACCTTTACTGTGTACCTGGCCTTTTTGGGGTACTGGAAAATCAAAGCAGAATCCTTTGGTTCTGTAGGTAAGTGCCTTAAAGCTGAGCCATCTCTCCAGCCCTAGTTATCTTTAAACTGACTTAAATGTTACACAAAAGAATGTAAATATAAAAACACCATGCAACTCCATTTATATGAACATTTCTTATGTTTTGATATATCAATATAAAAAGAATTTAATCATTTAAAATTGAATGAAAAAAGTAACTTAAAATTCTTAAAAACATATTAGCATTGCAATATACAATTAGAATAATTAGGCATTTAAATTTTATTTAGTAGACTGTTTTAATGATATTTCCCTATCAATACATAATTAACTTCCTATTTGTTTCTATAGTTGTGTTTAATTCTATTCTATAAATAATTTATAACTGAAAATATGTGCAGCCAAATTTTGCTATTTCTAAAATATTTCTGTTATGTATAATAATTTACATTGTTTGGTTCTAGAAGACATGTTGAATAATTGCACTACAATGAGATTGTTTCATGAGAAACTATTTTATTTATAGTTCTAATAGATTTTGTGAAATTGCCACACATGGAAGCTTTACACCACATATATTATACTGGAAACACAGTGTAGCAAATGATGAGGAACCAATTTTTTGGTTTTGTTTTGCTTTGCTTTTTGTTTGTTTGTTTTGAGGTAGGGTCTTACTCTAGCCCAGGCAGACCTGGAAATCACTATGTAGTCTCAGGGTGGCCTCAAACTCACAAAGATCCTCCTACTTCTACTTCCCAAGTGCTGGGATTAAAGGCATGTGCCACCACACCTGGCTGTTTTGTTTTAATATAAGCTGATTGATGGGAAGTGCTATCTCTGTGTTATTTTAATATACACTTAATATGTGTATAAATAAATATATTTGTATTAACTTAAGAATTCGTGAGTGTTTTTTTCTTTTCTTATGTTTAGCTCACCTATAACTATGATTGACTTTTTTTATGTTAGGAAAATTGTTACAGTATAATATATATATGGATATAACATATATAATAGATATAGATTGCTGATTATGTTAATACAATATAATATAATTGTGATGATACATTTTAAACTAATTTAGTATATCATGGTTAACTGCATTTATATATTAATATATCTTATATTGTACAATTACTATTATGTATTATAATTTATTGTTAAAAGTATAGTATTGTAAAAGTATAGTATATTTGCAATATATCTTGAATAAACATTATTTCTGCTTCACTTATTTCTGTTAAAATGTAGAAAAATGTAAGGATGAATTTTTCTTTCTAAGGTCTTGAAAATGGCCACATAAGTCCTCAAAGACATAGTCATAGGGATAGTACATTTATTGTGAAATTGAAAATTCAAAATTTTGGGGTTTCTGGTGTAGCTCTGCCATAGCTGTGTCAGATTACTTTTTTTTAATTGTGATAGTTAGCAATGATTATGGGTAATTTAGCATTTTGCCCTAATCATCCTGACCTTACACTGATTCTTCCTGGATTCCTTGATGCTTCTTATTTTCTTTTCCCAGCGAGAGTCAGCCGCACTCAGGTGATTTCTACAACTCTAGGTCATCTCATGCAGAGCTAGCAGCTCCGGCTGTTTCTTGGGCTTCTGGCCTCCTCGTAATGCTCCTCATAATGCTCTTTCTGAATCCCAGTGCAGGAGTTTTACAAACGGAAACTCTATGTCTCTATTCACCTAGATTTTTCAGACATGCCCAAGATATTTCATTAAAATGAACACTGACCATGTGCTCTGCCAAATCTTATTTTATAGACAGATGATAGAAGTACCGAAATCCCTACTCCCTGTTCTTATCCACTTCTGTTAACCTTTTCCACAGAGTATGAGTAAGGATTGCTTTTAGCCAGTAGAAGGCAATGTATGTTAAATACAATAACGTTAATGGATTTCATGAGGCAAATGGTTATTTGGGAAAGATCTGTCTGGAAATACTGAGTCTGACATCCCAGTGTTTATCTAATAATAAACCTGTGCCTGGTCTGGTACAATTGCTGAAGAGGACCTATAAATACTGTGCCAGATTATTGACAACTAAGAATGATTGACATCATTGGATTTGCTTTAAGCCACAACATGCCAAGTATTTTTCAAGGTCTCGTATTCAATGAGGTGGACCTTCCCAATCACTTACATAAGTCATGTGTGTGAGCCTCTTCAGCTTTTATACAATACTTAGACGTAGCATCTCATGAATACATATCTTATCATCCATATCATCAGTAGTTTGGACCAATCTCAAAGCACTTGCAATCCTAATATTGGACTAATAATTTTTATCCCAGCCTATTAAGGGCATCACCAATTCAATTCCAGCCTGCTTTTCTAAACAAAAAAAAATATTGTGAATAAACTTTAATGTAAAAATAAATTCATTCTCATTCTAAACACATGATAAATTCTTTACATCTTTGTTGCAAGCACAGTTAGTTGTTGCTGGACATGGTGGTATACACCTGTGATCCCACAAATCTGGAGGCTAAGAAAGGAGAATTGAAAGCAGCCTTGCTACATACCAATTTTCAGGCCATCCTAGGCTACATAGGGAACCCTGTCTCCAAACAAAGAAAACAGATGAGAAAAGAAAAATAAAGACCAGAAACTTTATTGAAAACACAGTGTTGCAGTCAGCTTTCTAGTTGCTGCGCAGAAAGAACCCAAACAAAAGCAGCTTGTGGAGGAATGGGTTTATTTGGCTTATGGATTCGAGGGGAGACTCCATTCTGGCAGGAAAAATGACGGCATGAGCAGAGGGGTGGACATCACCTCCACCACAGCACTGGAAACAGTGGCAGGAAGGTGTGCCAAATACAGGCAAGGGGAAGCTGGTTTATAACCCCCATAAGCCCGCCCCCAACAACACAGCTCTAGTGAGGTTCTAATTCCCGAATTGCCATCAGATGAGGATCTATCAGAACACATTCATTTGTTTGTGGGGGACACCTGGATCAACCATGACACACAGTTTTTCATTTATCTATAGTCTGGTTTGTTTTCTTTGCCTATGACAGGGTGGTCTGCCTTAAGCTTTGTCTTGTAACATAATTTTCCATCCTTCAGTTGGGCACCTGTATGTATTTTCCCATTAAACTAGAAATATCTTCATTTCGGTTTTGCCTAAACACTTCACATTCATTAGATTTCATTTCAATTGCCACTTCCTCCAGAAATGCTTGGCTGACTGCCCATACTAAAGAAGAGAATCTCAGAAGTTTTTGACCTGGAATTCATTATGTAGTCTCTCTGCATGGCTTCAACCTCAAAGTGATCCTCCTACCTTTGCCTCCTGAGGGCTGGGATTAAAGGGCTGTTCCATCATGAGCAGCAGAATCTAAGAACTTAAAGGTGATTTTGCTTAAACAGTGATTTTCATCTGATCATTGGAACATTTATTTATCTTCATGCTCACTTCAATATGTATTACTGTTTTCTTTTTTCCTTTCCTTTCCATCTTTTTTATTAGTGTAAATTACCATAAAGTTACGAATTACTTTACGGAATTTTCATATGTATGGGTTATAAATTATTCTTGTTCATCTTAACCTCTGAGTACCTCCCACCCTCTAATGCTGGCCCCTTTTTCCTCCCCCCATAGAGTCCCTCTGTTCTGTTTTCATATTGTAAGCATTACATTACCTTCCCTCTCAAGGTCTCTTCTTCTGCACCTCTTGGTCTCCTTTCTAGCTTCATGATGTTTATCCACACATAGAAACATATTCATACACAAATGTATAAAATCTAAGTTCCTCATATAATAAAATATATATTTGTCTTTTTGAAATGGACGAATTATGCTTAACATACTTATTTCCTATTCCATTCATCATTTCATCCAAAAGTCATGATTTAATTTCTTTTATAACCACATAAGACAGCATTCTATGACATTTTCTTTTTCTACTTGTCTGCTGAGGGTTGGTCTATTTCTAGTAACTGTCAAAAGAAGAGCAATAAACATGGATGAGGAAATAACTGTGGTAATGATGGTTCTATTCTTAAGGTTTGTGAGGAATATCCATGATGATTTTCATAGTTTTACCAGTTTCTATCCCCACAAGTAGTAAATACATGTTCTTTCTCAGTATCATTGCTGATATTTGTTGTCATTTATTTTCTTGATGATAATCATTAAGAGATGGGTTATCAACACATTGTTAATTTGTGTTTTCTTGTTGCCAAGGATGCTGCATTACTTACTAAAATGTTTATTGGCCATGCTTATTTTTCTTTTAAGTATTATTTAATCAGTTCAATAATCAATTATGAGCATGTGGTGATTAATTTTTATACTCCTTTGAATATATTTATTATTCTATTGGATACATGGTAAGTAAAATTTGCTTCTCCCATCCTGTAGAATTCCTCTTCCCTCTGATAATTTCCTTAGCTGAACAGACCCTTTTTAATTTCATTAAATACTAATTATCATTTCTTGGGTTTATCTGTTATGATACTGAAGTCCTAGTTCAGAAAGTCCCTAAGTGTCTGTGTTGCTTTGATCCAGGTGTCTCCCACAATCATATGTGTTCTGAATGCTTGATTCCCAGCTGATGGAAGTTTTGGAATTGGAACATTGTTGGAGCTGTGTTGTTGGGGGCGGCTTACAGGGGCTATCACCAGCTTCCTCTTGCCAGTTTTTGGCACACCTTCTTGCTGCTGTTTGCAGTGCTGTGGTGGAGGTGATGTCCACACTCTTCTCTTGCTCGTTTTTCCCTACCAGGATGGAGCTTCCCCTCGAATCTGGAGGCCAAAATAAACCTATTCCTCCCATCAGCTGCTTTTTGGCAGGTTCTTTGTTGCAGCAAGGAGAGAAGTTGACCACAACAGCATCAGTGTCAGAGTTTTATGTTTTGCATATCTTAAGGTCTTTGGTCCATTTTGAACTAACAATTGTCTAGTTCGAGAGATAGTGATTACATTTATATCTTCTACAAGTGAATGTCCACTTTTCTACATGAAATTTCTTCAAAATGCTTTAATCTAGTGTATGCTTTTGACGGCTTTCTCAAAATTTAGGCAGCTATAGTTTTTTGTTTGTTGATTTCTGGGTTTCCATCGTATTTCACCATTCTCCATGATGGTTTTGTACTGGTACTATGTAGGTTTGTGACTGAGATATCATCAAGCATATGATAATTCTATTTTTATTCTTTTCTGTTGGGTTTACTTTGGTAATTTAGGGTCTTTGTTCCTACACATGAATTTTGGGATTGCTTTTCTAATTCTGTTAAGTACATCACTGGAATTTTGAGACAGGTAATACTTAATCTGTAGATTGAGTTGGGTTATATAGTCATTTTTTCACACTATTAATGCAATTAATCCATGACTACAGGACATATTTTCATACTCTAGTGTTTTTTAAATAAACTTATTTCTTCAATTTCATAGTTTTTATCAAAGGGTCTTTTATCTCCTACATTAGGTTTACTTCTAGGTAACATTTCAACTACAGTAGGTCCCTGGTTTGACAAATTCATTATTGTGATACTGAAAAGCTATGAATTTTGTATTTTTTCCTTTAAGTGCTTTTCTTTTTGGTCTTTTGGAATCTTTAGGATCATTGAAGCATAGGATTGTGCTTTCTGCAAACAGGATTAATTTGAATGTTTCCCCTTCCTATTGGCGTTATTTAATTTCTCCTGTTGTCTTATTGTTTTTGCTAAGATTTTAAGCACACTATTAAATTAGAATGAAGAAAGTGTATATTCTATTTCCTGATTTTTGAGAAATATTTCCATTTGCCCCACTTAATATAATATTGGATATATTTTTGTCCTATATTACTGGTATAATTTTAAGATATGCTCCTTCTGTTCCAGGTTTCTTCAGGGATTTTTATCATGAAGGAAGATTTACTTTGTCTCAGACCTTTTCTACACCCACTAAGATGATCATGTGAATTCTGTTCTTAAGTCTACTTATGAGTTGCATTACATTTATTCTGCTTAGTCTTTGTTTTGTTTTTTAAATGAAAAATTCTTTGAACATCGTGTATATTTTTCTTAATGTGTTTTTGAATTATGTTTAATATATTTTAATTAATAATTTTTATCTATGTTTATCAGAGAAATTGACCTATGATTTTTTGGCATTGTTTTACTATCTGGTTTTGCTTTCAGTGAAATACTGGCTTTATAGGATAGTGTTTCTTTCTCTTTCTATTTTACAGTATAGTTTAAGAAGCATTGGGTAGCTCTTTTATGAAGGTTGGGTAGAGTTAGGGAGTGAATACAGGAGGCCTGGAATTCTATTTCTTGGGAGACATATTGCTGCTCCAATCACTTTGCTGCTTATCAATATGTTTAACTTCTTTATGTCCTCTTAATTTATTTTGATAGGTCATATATTTCTAGAAACCTATCAATTTCTTTTACAAAGTCATGATTTTGGTATGTTTTAAAGGTTTTAAGTTATCCCCTAATGATCTTCTGGGACTTCCATTTTTCATCTCTAACTCCCACTTTTCATCTCTAAATTTTGTTTTGGGTCTTTCCCTTTCGGTTACATGTTTATTATTTTTATATCTACTGCTTTTTTGGGGAGTTTAGCTTGTTCATGTTTCACTATGTTTGTGAAACATATAATGAATTATGTCTCTTTGATTTTTTAAGGTTGAGACTTATAATTTTCAGTTTTCCTCTTTAACCAACTTAACACTAACCTATAGGTTATGGCAAAGCTGCACTTTCATTTTAGTTAGATTTTATTTAGTTTTCATTGTTTTCCTTGATCTCTACAAAGATCCACTAGTACTTCAAGAGTGAATGGTTCAGTTTGCAAGTGTTTGTGTAGTGACTGTAGTTTCTCTTGTTGGGCATAACATATGCATTTAGTCAGACAACAGTAACAGTTTCTCCTCCAGGATTTTTGTTCTTCCTAGCCATAGACTTTTTATTACATTTTCAGTACCAGGTATTGATTTCCTCCCATGCCAGGGACCTCAAATACATGCCACTATAGCACCAATTGGCAGTTAGCCTCGATGACCAGCCCTAAATCTTATAGGGTCCACTGTGTAAACACCACAGTGACTTTTCTCTCCCAACAAACAGCAAAGGTCCTTGCATGCTGACAGCCAGACAGCAAAGAAGAGGCTGACACCCCAGCTCTAGCTTGATTCTCAGTGACCTGCACATAAAGTATTTGAAATCCAGCAGAAGAAGATCCCAAATTTGTTTGCTGGTTGGTGTGTATGCAGATAATTTATCTAAACATATGGGGATATTCAAAGCACCTACTGTCATTGCCTAAGGATCAGTCTGAATTTTTAAGTAATTATTTTTTTCAAGTATATATTTTTTATTATTTTTATTGTCCATAATGAGTTACATTATCATGCCATTTAGAGTTATGTATGTTATATAGTGTGTTATGTAAAGGCACATTGAATGAATGAGATATGAAAAACAGGAAAGAATGGTGAAACCCATATTTTGAGGTAGAATAGCTTACATGATGCTGATTATAATAAGTAAACTTTGGAAATTGTTGAATGTCTAAGAAGGAAAGTAAGCTGTAAATGTAAGTTAAAGTCTTCAATATACTTTGAATGAATAAGGAAACATAGATTGACTTAGACAAACTCACAAAATAAAATGTAAACAGAGCTGAAATAGAGTAAGAATTCTGTAATCCTTATATTTACTTTATGTTATATACAGAAAATATATTTCTGAATATCTTCATTATGCTTTTACAATATTATTTTTACATATAAAAACTGCTGTTCACTTTAGGAGAAACTATTTAAAGGTTATGTGGTCATGATATAAAAAATTAAATATATTTCAAGAGATAGATGCTTCATGAGAATACTTATTAAATGAAAGAATTCACATCTAAATGCAAACTCAAATGGAATGCAAATTTTCATTATAAAGATACAAGAGACTTTTTTAATCATTAGTCAGCCACACTATTATAATCACAACTAACGCTTCATTCAAAGAATGTAAAATCACCATGTTTTGCCTGCTTACTTTTATCTATCTCTGTGATCGATGAGTCTTGATCAACAGAAATTTCACTCACAGGTTCATCAAATTAAAAAAAAACTTTCTTGAAACAGAATCCTTTGTAACTCAGGCAAAATTTAGTAGCATATAATAACAATATAATAACAACTGAGAAGAGGTTTCATCTTTTTGAACTAGTTGTGAAATAAATTTCAATTTCCTTGAGCCAAATTTGTTTAATTAAGTATGGAGGCTCTTTTTAATCCCTAGGAATATTGTGGAGTGCTTGCATGAAAAATCCCTGGCCATAATTACACTTCGAGATCATTGGATGCTATGCCATCCCTCGATTCCATTTGGCTACGCTAGCTTATTCTGAGCTCTAGAAAAGAGGCATGTTCTCATGAATCCCATTTGATTTGTGCAAAGTTCATTGTGGATTTGAGACCAGATGGGCTGCTTGTAACATCCAAAGACATCTGATGGTCTAGATATATCTATGCTCATATTGTGTAACTATAATAGTTGAGTACGTATAAAATAAGTATTTAAGAAAGGGTTTTCAAATATTATTTACATATTTATACATATAGAAATACATTATAACTAAATATGCATATATTGCATCCTTTTTCTTGAACCTTTCCTAAAATAATGGAACAATATTTATCATGATGAAACTGATAGTAGTGTAGGAAAAGGAATTTCTAATTGAATACTTTGCTCCATTATTGAACAGTCCTTCAAATCCCAGAACTGTCTGACAAAGTAGATATTTTTCTTGATCTTTATGCCAGTGGAGTTGCATATATTTTGGTCAACAGTGCCATGCTGGGTAGGTTGTTAAACAAATCTGCCTCATTGGTTCCGGATGGTGCTGGTTCCATAGGCTGTCAAAGAGTGGATTCTTATATGAGGATTCTCTATGCTTTATATTTAATTTTGCTGTGAAACATAAGCTGCTACAAATGTGAGTTTAATTTTTAACAGATTTTTTTAGGGATTTGTTTTATCCACTCCTGAATTAGAAGGCAGAGTGGCGCATTTTGAGAATCTCAGTCTCAACTGAATCTTGCTGCTCAGTGACAAGGGTGCTTTGTGTCATCTGGACACAGGTTTTGACTTTCTTTCAGATGACTTAGCTGTTGTCTGCTCATCCATGTTGATAGACTTCACTTCCTAAAGTACACTCCTCTCTTCTACATGTCTAATATTCTCTCTAAAAGCACTCACTGCACGAAAGGAGTAGAATGTGCCATTCACTGAAACCAAGCTACATCTTATTTACCCTGGTTCAGCTTTTGTTGACTCTATTTTAAAATCTAAAATCCTAAGAAGTGGGTAGAACATAGATTTCCAATCACACACACTCTTTTATGAGTGATATTCAGCTTCTTTGGTGGTTTCCAATATGTACAGTAGAAAAAATTGTCTGATTTTTTTATCTTTTACCAAAATATGTAAATAATTTTTTTCTTGAACAAATTTTGTGTTGTTTGTTTTATGAATAGAATGCCTATGATTTTAGAGCCTGTGGCCTTGAATTTAAACATCTGCAGAGATGAATGTATCTAAAATACTCTCTTTATAGAGCTGAGAATTATGCCAAGTGCCTTTCACCACCGAGTCATCTCTCCAGCCCTTAGTGCTGAGAATTATGAAGTGGGGCCGATTGGAGAGGACGACCTTTTCATTTGAAATCTTTTTTTGCAAATTGTCATTTCTGTGCAACAGCTGAGAGTGCTGAGCCAAAATGAGCCAGTTGGATGTTTATTTCATGGGAAATGATTACAGAAAGTGCACCTGCCATGCCATGGTCATGACATCTTAGGGAAATTTACTTGTTTTTCCCATCTATAAAAATTATGGAAGACATTCTTGAAACGTGATCTTAGAACACTAGCCAGTTTGGGGCCTCAATGTTCCTTAGCCATCTAAATCAGTATATTAAAGATAGTGATCAATTTTTAATAAACGACACGTATAAAGTAAGAGATAAGTCATGTACCCCCAAATATAAAGACAGTTCACAGAAAATGAGCATAGTTGAAATAATATGCATTTTATGTAGACAGTAGACTTGAAATCTTGAGAGGAAAGAGCCTAGAGCCACTCCTTGAAATAGAATCAGATTTCTGTTCCTACCCTCTGTGCTCGTGGGAATCCAGTTAATTTTTTTTGCCTCAGGTCTTCATTTGTCAAGTAAGTATAATCATGTCATATACTTCAAAATCTAAGTATGTTATTAAATACCTAACACATGCCCTGGCATTCAGGAAACTGTCAAGACGACTTTCAAGAGGACAAGAGTGGCGGTCATGATGATGATGGTGTGATGATGATACGATGATGGTTGTTGTTCATGAAGTCAGTTTATTTGCACATTAAGTGCTTATCATGAGTGTGATACATGATGGTTCTGTTCAGAAAAATACAACTTGATTCATTTTAATTAGGAGAGAAATTGAATTGATAGGTCTAAAAATGCTTTTCTATTTCTTTTCTCTGCTGCTAACTTTGATTTAAATCGCTTAACATGCATATGTGGGAATTATTTTTATTCCTTCTTTTAAAAGTATTTTTATTTATTTATTTGAAAGAGAGAGAGAGAAAAGGAGAAGCAAACAGAGTGTAAGTCTGGGTGTGCTAAGGCTTCCTGCCTCTGCAGACAAACCCCAGACTCATGTGCTACTTTGTGCATCTCTCCAGCCTATTCCTTCTTTTATTCAAACCCATTCAGAGAAAATAGTGTTGTAAAATGAAAAATAGTAAGAGAACCAGAGCACATTTTCCACTCCTCGACTTTGATAGGTGTTTGTAATTCATTTCTATACCACTACTTTGATTTGTAGTTTATAAGTTATTACTGGGCAAAACAAAACCCTGTTCTCATTCCTTGTACAGTATGCTAGAGGAATGAGCTTTAGCAAATAACAAAAAAATTAAATTAGCATGAATACTGGGGGATGTTTGGACTTTATAATTTTAATGATATTAAGCGTAGGATTAGAATGTTTCCTGGCATACACTGACAGTAAACAAAAGGTCTGAGTCTAGGGTGAAGCAATTATTGACTCAGAAAATGTGTGAACATTGCTTGCTGTCTACAAAATGAGAGAGCAGAGCAGATGTCCTCCTTTATGCATGAGCAGACAGTTTGAGAATAGTAGAGAAACCCTGGAACGTACGATTGTACACCTATACATATCTTTCTTTTCATCTCTTCATAAGACAGACATAGGGGTATTCATTCTCTACTGTCATCAAAGACTTTCTGGGGAGGGGAGATGTAGGGTCACAGTCTCTAACAGAATTTTGCCATGTAAACAAACAGGTTGGTTATTATCATCATTGCACTCACCCCTGAAATATGAAAAAAATAACTCCCGGGAAAACAAATCCGCCTGACACATTGTATTGTCTTTCACTTCAAAGTCTGTTTTTCTAGTCATTCAGCCTTTAAGTCAGGTTGTCAGTGATTTTTGTTAAGATAACCTTGCTAATATCAAAACATAAACATTTATGTGCTACACCATTTGTGTTCATAATGACTCATTAGTTATTAGTTAGAGAATTGTCTTTGCTGTTATACAATACATGAGCAGTTCATGCATATGTATACGGATGAAGCATTTCCCTGTCAGACCCTGACCTCTGGCACTAATGGCATTGTCTAACAATGACCCATACATCCCATGTTCCAGCGACATTGAACTTAATTATCTTTTGTGGTTCAATAACTTACTTCTTGTATTCTCTTGCTTTTCTAAAGTATTTAGTCCCATGCCATGCTAAAATCATTTTCCAATCTAGCTAAATGCTAAGGTTCTCTGAGAATTCTTTCCAGTTTCTCTTTCCAGGTTAATTTTTTTTGCCTTCTCTTTCTTCTTCTAAAGTCATTTAATTAGTGGAGAATTAGGAGATGATATTGCAATATGCCATATAACTATCAATATTTCATGAATTCAAATTTTTTAAAAATTACTCACAGAAATCCTTACAAATGAAATAAACGCCTTCTTCTCGGATGATATGGCTGTGTAACTTCTTTGGCATGAGTAGGCAAGTCTCATCAAGTTTTTAAAAAATTCACTGAGCATATAAAGGTCTAGATCAGTGACTACCGGCCTGAGGAGGACATCCATACTGTTAGGCAGAAGGTAGGCATGAGTGGTATAGCTCAGGAAAGGGGTCTCATCCTGCCATTTGAACTCTATCTTTATCTGGACGGCTGCCTGCCCATGAAACTTGATTAAGAATTCTTATACCAGCCTTCTTGATAAGACATCTATCTCAAAATGTAAGAGATGTTTTTACCTCAAGAAAATAGAATATTCCACCCTATATGCAGTTAGGAGATCAAGCACAAGACCCTGAACAAATACCAGAAAGGAATAAACAAGTTGTAGTTCAAACCAGTTCTGAGAAAACATGCTGAGGGAGGTAATATATTTTAAGCCTGCTAATCAGAAGAAGGATGCCCTAAATGAAAGCAACAAAGAAGATAGAACCACAATACCTTCTGTGCTGCTCTCCTGGTTCCAGGATGCCTTGTTCTTCATCTGCAAGTATATCTACTTATAATAAAGCTTGCTTACTGGCTCTATTTCTCTTAATTGTTCTTGATGAAACAGCAAGAACCAAGGGATTCTTATTACACTATCATATACTGCTCTATAACCACCCATCTATGATTAAATGGTATGAAATGAACAGCCATAACATTTAGAGCAGTTATTTTGTATCATTGCATGATGAATAATCTTTTAATGCATATGTTGTAAAACTCATTTTATTTAACTAAAGGCAACTGATTATTTAGGCAATTTAATCTTAGGAAGTTTTGTTTTTTCATGCAAAAAGGAAGAAAAATTTAGTAAGTGATAAAATTGCTATTGTAAAACCCTTAACAACTTTAAAGAAATAAAGCTTAGGGCTGGAAAGATGGCTTAGCGGTTAAGACACTTGCCTCCAGTGCCTAAGGCCCCCAGTACCCATATAAGCCAGACCCACAAGGCGGTGTGACCCTGGTGCTCTCTCTCTCTCTCTCTCTCTTTCTCTCTCTCTTTTTCTTTCTGTATCTCTCTGCTTGAAAAATGAATAAATAAAAATATTAAAAAAAGAAATAAAGCATGGCATATCAGTTTTTCTCTCAACTACTATTGTTTTAACTTTAATTGTATTAGTATATCTCAGAATTTCAACTTTCTTATTACATATTACAATAAGAATAGAATAATAATCCTGTTAAACTAAATAGAAAATCTAGAAATAAATGCCTAGCTCACATGGTAAATGAAGAAACAGCAATAAAATATAGATCGTGCTGTTTTGTTTCGTTGTTAGTTTCTTTGATTTTTTTTTCCTTTTTTGCTAGTTGGTTGGCATTGTGTGTGTGTATGTGTGTGTAAGTGTGTGTGTTTGTGTGTGTGTTTGCTCATGTGTTTTACTGAGAAAAGGTTTTGCATGTAGGCCAATATGCGCTCAAATTCTCAGTCCCCCGTCTCAGCCTCCCAAATGCTAGGATTGCAGACATGAAAATTTTTGAGTCACTCATAACTCAAACTCTGTAGGTATAAATATCAATAGTTGTCAGGATAATGAAAATCAAAATTTTAAATATTATCATGCATCCAACAAAATATGGAAAATGAAAAAAATTACACAGCCAAGCCTTCAGCAACAATGCAATACAACAAAAACTCGCATATATTCCTGAGCCACTGAAAATTGGAACAAGTATTTGTGAATACTATTCCACAGTATGTAATAAAGTCAATAGTATTTATAACTTTTGTCACTGCAATTACATCCTGAGAACATACACAAGGAAAATTTGTGTTTATCACTAAGAAAATACATGTGGTAGTGCTCACTAAAACAATCAAAAATTAAGACAATTCAGAAGTTCAGTAAAGGCAAGATATATTTATAGAACTGTGAAGTATTTAAAGGAATATATTGAACAGTACAAAAGAATATGAGTTTTCAAGAAACACCAGCATGGATGAATCTCACAGACAATTTTGATCCCCAAAATGTGAGACAAAAACAATATTTTTGCATAATTCCATTTACAAAAGTACCTAATATATTAATGAATAGTTTTAATGGTTGAGAGAGAATTGACTAAGAAATGTTACCAACACCACTAGTAACAAAAGTGAAAATTAGGAGAGAAACCAATAAACTAATATACTGTTGGAAGTAATTGTATACACAGTTTAACTTTTAGCTATATCCTTAAGGAAAATTAAGGTGTAACCGTAAAATTTGTGCTCTTGAATGGATTCAAATATTAGTTTTTAAATGAGGAAAGACTTTCTTAATAACTGTTGAATTTGGCATTGTTACGTGATTTTTGGAATCATCACAACATAGCCACCATTACAAAGAAAATGTTGAGAGTATATTGACTTCAAAGACCAATTTTCAGAAAACGGACAGTTATAAAATATTGTCTTCTAATTCCAGAATAAGGCACATGTTTCCTCTTCATAAAATCTTATTCATTTTTCTCCATGGTAACATATTTGATGCATGGAATTTTAGAATACCTCAGATTCCTGTTTTATAATTATTCTATTTGATGCTATTGGAACTAATTTCTGCTTGCAGCACTCATATTTCTCTTACAATTTCTAGTACATTATATTAAGTAAGAAAGGTTTGATTCATATTTATACAATGTGACACAAACTTCATGATAAAAATCAGTTACTCTAAGAAATTGGAGAAATGATTAAGTAGATTCACTTTTGATCAGTTATAGTAATTTCACAAAATAAATGAAAAATACTTTTATTCTTTTTCAATAATGACAATGTTATTATCACAGCACTGTGAGGGACTTACTTGGATGAAACTGCATACTGCGTGGGTATTTGTGTTTGGAGGGAATGATCTTACTCTGGTCAAAATGATTGTATGGGTCAGTTCATTTTTAATCCATCATGTTGTTCTAGGTTATTACTAACAGATTTTAGGGTATCATTATCCATTTAGCTTACTTAAAGCCTTTTTCCCATATGACATTTGGCCATTTTTCTAAGAAAGACAATATTGTATTAGCACAAAGAATTTGAGAATAGCAAAAGTGATCGCATTACTCTTGGAAAATGGAAAACCTACAGATACTCATGCCACACATAAAACAAGGAATGAGGTTTTGATATTTTCTTTAATTGGAGATTTTTCTACCCTAATTAATAGATTTCCAAAACGTTACAAACCAATTAATTTATTTAACTACTCCAGAGTGTAATGCAGTCAAATCCTCTACAGCTGAGCTACACCCCCTAGTTCAGAGTATACTATAATCAAATAATGATCATGGGAAAGACTGTTCTTTACGAATGTCATGGAAACCTACCTACACGCTCATGATAAAGAGACTTTATATTATCTCTGTATAATTTACCTACAAGTTAATTATCTTTGTATTTTTCCTGAGAAATGATTAGACTTACTTCTTTAATATTTTGCTAAAATTCTTAAAAATATTTGCCTTGTATATATTCTAAAAATAATGAGTCACTGACCATTACTGACATATCTCTTTAAAAATGTAGAATATCTTTTGAATTGAATCATAGGCACTTTCTCATTCTGTTTGTGTTTCTGTGTTACATTTATTTATCTCTTCTTCCCTTTGTAGTTCTTTGCTGTCATTTATGTCCAGATCCTGTGACTAAACCTAATGCTGATATTGATTTCTTTGGAGCAAATGGTATAGACTAGTTAACTTTTTTTGCTTATCTTTATTGCCCAAAATTAGATACATTGATTGAGTAAATATTGAACTTATACTCCCATTTCCATCCCCCCAATTCCCAATGCCCTGGGTTTCCTCCTCAGTGGGCATACTGGAACAATCCATGTGGCAATGGGTTATGGCAAAGGAGGCAACACGGTTGCCCCCCCAAATTATGAATTATCATAATTGTTTATGAAATTATGAATTCTCATAATTGTGTTTCTGAATAATCTCTCCCACCATGGCTCTTACAACCTTTCCACCCCCTCTTCCACTCAATTCCCTAAGTCAAGGAGGGTGAGTTTTAAGTTTGTTTTATTGTTGTGAACTTACGAGTCTCTGTGCTTCTACTTTAAGTTGTATTGAAAGTCGTTGGTGTCTGCCTCGCTGATTTATCCTGGGATGACTGATTGGCTATGGTCATAGGTCTCTTTCTTGCTCCCACTACTCTCTCAAGTGTTTCACTTGGACCCTACATGATAGACCTGAGGTAATTCATCTCATGCTGGGATATCAGCCGTCTGCCTGAGGTTCTTCAGTGGAGATGGAATGACCACAGCTCTCTCACTGCCTTCTGAAAAATACAAACAGAATCATCTCCATTGGAGAGTGAGATCAGTATAGGTTAAATGAGACACACATTTCTAATTTGGCAAAATTCTATTGAGATTAGCCTCTCTGTAGTTCTCTGATAATGGGGATATCTTTTTTTCTTTTTTTTTTGAGCCCCATTTTTTGGTTCCTGTAGGATTTCCTATTGCTGGATTGCAAAAGACAGTGTGGTGTTTCTTTGCTGGGTTTTAGTTTTGGCAAACATAGCAATTATTCTAAAGAAGATGCAATATTATGGTAATTCCTTCACAGGAAATGATTCATGCCAACATACACATGCTAAAGCTAAGTTTTTCAGTGCTTGAAAAAAACAGAAAAAAAAACTGGGAAATGTCAGTAGTAAGAATCATGAAAACAGCTCTGATATGTAAATGAAGCTGTCATATGTAGGTGGGTCAGCTTTTGGACTTCCTTTTTCTTCTTTCTTTCTCACTGTAGCTCAGGCTGGCCTGAACATCATAGTTATCCTCCTACCTCTGCCTCCTGAGTGCTGGGATCATAGGCTGTCACTGCCATGCCTGGCTCAACTTCCTTTTTTTTTCCTTCATTGATTTCTCACTCATATAGTACCATGTGAAGTACATCTGGAGTTATTCTTTTTTAAGACTGTATTAGCATTAAAAATCCTTTGCATTTGTATAATATTTCAATTCCTCTTATTTGTTATTATTTTTACTTTTGTTCTGAAACAGTGTCTTCCACAGCCCAGTCTGCCCTGCTTGCAATGTTGCTGCCTAAGCTTCTCAAATGCTGAGTTTACCAGCATGTACTACTATCCTGAGCAGGCTCATCCATGTTTTTGAACAAATACACTAACACACTGAAATTATATCGGAATTTCATTGAATATGTAATCATTTTTGTACAAAGAAATCATTTAGGAAATTTTATTTTATTATTCAAATATTTGCAGTTTATTATTTAAAAAATGTTACAATGATATCCCCTGTCATTACCTCTTTAATTTTCTATTGCACCATTTACTTCCCATTTTCTTATAATTGTCTCATTTATACATATTCAGCTTGAAAAAATAACAAAAGTGACTATTATCTATTCAGTTCTTGTAAGTAGTTTAGTTAGAGTATTTCATGTTAATATGGCTTTCAAATGATCTGTTAGCTCACTTATTGTTAGTGTTAGTTTTTTTCAGTCCTAAATTCACCATTTTACATAAGCACATTTTATTTTACTATAGTTATCTCTTTTTTTATTTTATCTTTTCTCCTCTAATATTGGACATAAAATTATAGTGCTTTTTAAGTGCTTTTTTTCTACTGGAGGCATTTCTCATGTCTTTTGGTCACATCTACTAAGCATGCCGATTCATTTTTATCTGAATGTTGAGTGTTTTATATTTATAGATTAATCTGTTTTCATTTGAAATTTTATCCTTTATTTTGCTAGATAGGCACAGTATGGATTATTCATATTTTTATACAAATTTATTTATTGTGAATTAAGTAGAAACATTGTATGAAAATAAAAATTGGTATGAGTCAAAACAGCATTTGCTCAAGTTCTGTCAAACTATCGCATTTGAGATAAGGGTACAGCACTGTCATTATCACATGATTCCTAGTTTGGCTGGAGTGTGAAATGTCCATTAGAACAACAATGAAAAAGGTCGCTAATTATGGTGAGTCCTGAATGAAAAAAAATTTGGTATAATAGGACCTCTAAATAATCTATAACATAGACAGATATTTAGATAATAGATAGATCATAAATAGATAAATTATATAGATAGATTAGGTAGATAGATAGATAGATAGATAGATAGATAGATAGATAGATAGATAGATAGATAGATAGATGATAGATAGATAGATAGATGATAAGGGATAGATAGATTGATAATAGATGGAGGGAGACAGACACCTGAAAGCTATATTGTAAATAGATTTGTAGAGAAACATTCACAAGATATTGACTACACATCAGGTATAATATACAGACAGTAATGGTGTGCCTGTCTCATCATAAATTATTTTCTTAATTACATAGGTATTTGTCTTTCTGATATTCCCTAGGGAATAATTTTTGCATTTCATTTTTATTTTCCTTTCCAATACACGTTAGGAATATGGAACATATCCTAAGGAAATATTTGGCATGATGCCAATGGCAGGCTCCCTATTTTTCTCTAGGATCTTTGTTTCATTTATTGATTTTATTATTTTCTCTATTGCATGAAGTTCTTCAAAGTTCAGTATTTAGCTCATTTCCAAAGCTCTTCACTTAGGAAAATACTGAATTCACAGACACTTATTTATACCCCAAATTTCTAAGTGTCTCTAGAGAAAAGGTGAATTTGACCATGAGCTGACATCTCTGAACTTCTTCCTTGCTGGGGTTAGGCTCTTGTAGTTCCATCAACTTTCAAATATATTTAAACACATTATTTTAAGATTATCTACATCTTGAAATCTTGCACATGGAAAATGACTGGTCTGAAATTACCATATGAAAAAGTTACAATGGCATTGTGTGTTTATTTATCTTTATTATCCTTAATTAGATACATTATATGAGCAAATCTTATGATGGTACCCCCCATTTCCCTCCTCCCTATTCCCAACCCACTGAGGGCCCTCCTTGGTGGGCATACTGGATCAGTCCATTGGGTAGGATGTTATGAATAGCACAGTGGTCAGCCAGGTCCCCCCCTTTGTGTGCTGTTACTGAGGGGGCAATGTCTCTGGATATCCTCCCCCACCATGGCTCTTACAGTCTTTCCACCTCCTCTTCTGCTTTGTTCCTGAGTCATGGTGGGTGAGTTTTCAGTCAGCTTTATTGTTGAAATCTTGTCTCTGTACTTCTGCTTTGGGTTGTGTGAGCTGTCATTGTTGTCTGTCTTGTGGACCAATCCTGGGCTAATTGACTCCCTGTGGTTATAGGTTTCTTATTTATCAGGCCACTCTCTGAAGGTTTCATTTGGGGGCTACATGATAGGCCAGGGGTGGTTCATCTCTTGCCAGGATGTCAGCCATCATCCCATGTCTCGTTAGTGGAGTTGGGTTGACCACCACTCTCACTGACTTCTGAAAAATACAATCTCCATCGGAGAGTGATGTCAGTATAGGTTAAATGTGGTATGCGTTGCCAATTTGGCAAGATTCTATCGGGTGTAGCCTCTCTGTAGTTCTCTGGTAGTGGAATTTTCCCCTTGGAGCCCATGTATTTATTTCCCATATGATTTTTCCCTGGATCTCAGTTCCAGTTAAGGGTTCTTTGTCACTGAATGGATCTCTTGGCCAATTTGAAAGCTGTTGATTAACCCCCTAGGTTCTGGTGCCACTATTGCACATGTTTTCACATCTTGAGTCACTGATCTCTCCCATAGAGTAATGTATTGAGCATTCTCATGACACCCATCTGAATTTTATATCACAGGTCTCTGCTTACTCCATATATCATTGACCAATTTCTCCTGGCAGCTCATGTAATGCCTTCTGGCACTACACATGTTACCATATGGGGGCTGGTTACTATTCTGGATCTTGCAGGGTCTCTCAGTGTTGTGCAATGACTTTCTGTGGTTTCTTAAGCAATAGCGTCTTACCTTAGGCCTGGGGCAGGTATTCAAGAGCTTTGACAGAAATCTGTGTTATTTTGGAGTACCTCGTGGGTCTCTTTGATCAACAGTTCAGTATGGGAAGGAACCAATAACTGGGACAGGGAGATGCAGGTCTGGTCAGATTTTCATGGGGTTAGGTGTCCTCCCGTTCTATTCATGGCCCTTTTACCAGGCGATACCCACATCTTCCTCAAGAGCTTACTGTATGAAAGTAAGGATTTTATGGTTTCAATATTAATGTGTTTTAAACTGATCATTTTTGAGTTATTTAAATGTTGCTTTTCTACAGATTCTAACATGTGTTATGCTACCATATATTACATGTATTTATGTGTAAAAATTAATTAAAGCAATTAAAGAGAATGCTAAGCTATGACACATTTTAGAAGATCACCACTTAAATACTTCTAAAATAGTTTACAATGGTAGGCAGAGTAAAGGAAACTCGTGAAACTCAAGATACGTTCCCCTTCCTTTACTCACCACGCATTTCTCTAGACACATCTTGATAATTTTGGGGTGATTTATATTATTTGTTGAGATGTGGTGGACCTGTATAGAACTCTTTGGATTCTATTAGGAAACAAAGTTAACACAATCTCATTTAAAAAAATATTACAACTCAAGAATGTGATTAATTTTAAGTATTGTCTTATGTGTCACACTCCAGAACTTTGCCTGGTTTTGTGACAGTGTTTTCAAAATTTATTTGATTACAGCATTATAATATGTTTTGCTTTTTTACTTTCACACATTTGGCATTGTATTTGACATAGTCATTCTCTTTTAAAAAAGTTTTTCTCATAAAATCTTTTAAAATGCATTCTGATTATGGTGGTATGTTGGGAAATATACTGTAAATAATAAATATATAGATGCAGATAGCAAGGAAAATACTTGTTAGGTATCAGGGAAGGGGTTTTGAAAATTAACAGCTTTTTTCCCTTCTCTTTACCTTGAGAATATAATGATTAAAGTGAATATTAGGGTCAAAACAGTAATGTCAAAATACTGGGGGGAAAAGATCAAGAGAGCTTGCAGGTGGGACTGAGACAGCCAAGCATAGCAGGTAAGAGGAAGGGCAGGGCTCTTGGAAAAACAGCAAAGCCAGTGCTGGTGGGATCTGGCTGTTCCCCTTGAAGGAGCCTTGTTTTTCACCCATGAATCCCTTTTGCTTCTCTCTTTTTCAGTGAATGCTGTACCCACTCAAGTCCAGTCACCCAGACAAAGAAAAGCATGACAGTTTCTGTGAATGAAAGAGACACATGGACACTCTGTGGGGCTTGATGATTGAGCCACAGCTTCCCTTCTTCATATCTCAGTTTAGTCATTTTAAAGATCAATTTGTTTCTATAGTCAGAAGCACTTATACAACACACCAAGGCAAATAAACTCATTGACAGCCCACATTGTGGGACCCCTCTCTGGCAAGCTGAGTTTGTGTGTCTCTTCTCATCTGGAATCTGCCCATTGGAGAGCTCCTCTCTCTCTCTGCTTTTTAATGAAGTGTGCATCCTCCCTGTTACAAGCTTTATCTCTAAACTTGCTTTCTCTCAGTAATAAATTTCTTCATTAAAATTCATCCCTCTTGTCCATGAAATCATTCTTGAATTCAAGATGAAGAATCAGAAACCTCAGATTGAGTACAGCTTTGGGGAGTGTTGAGAGTCCCACACTAGTTCTGAGGTAAAGATGAGATTAGGCTCTCTTGCCTCAAATTGGTCCCTTTCAGTTGCAAATTAGGAAATACCACTGAATTATATTTATAAGTAAAACATATAAACTTAACTTGTATTTTCAGTCCTTCCATGGTTCCCTTTCTAAAGAGATCTTTATTACTACTCAGAAAAAAAATCATGTAACATCATATTTCTAATGAAGTATGTCTAACCATCTGTATAGAATATTCATGTATTGCATTGTGAGTGAACAAATCTCCTCATATTCTGTGTTGCTAATGTCATTATTTTATCATTCTGAATCTCTCCTAATAGTATTTTCTAACAGACTTTTCATGAGTATTCCATGTTATTTAACCAATGTCTATTCTGCTTCTTTAGAAAAGAATTCCAACTCCTTTTTCACCCGTGTGTAAGGAACGCTAACCTTTTAAATTTATAACATACAAGTATTATGTTTATACATAATTTAATCTCATTGATAAATGATTTTTAGACCTTGAGCTGGAAATACATTTTCCTCCCATGGTGCCAAAATTTGTGCTTTCACGATTGTACATATTTAATCCTTGGACATTACAGGATATAGATTAATTTCTCTCTTTTCCTATTGTACATAATATATTGGAATGGTAGAGAAGTGTGCATCATATTTTCCCTGACGTTCTCTTGATAGTATATTTTTCTTTCAGATGTTCCCAGTACTTATTATAATTTTTATACCAAGTTTGGAAGGGGTAACACTTTTCTCACCATGACTTTCTACCTTCAATAAATTGCCTGAAACAGGGCTCAGCAAATAACAGTAAATATTGACTATGTTGAAGAAATGCATTTTTGTCTTGGTTTCATGGTTTGGTTAACATTAGATAAATATTTTCATATGTTTATCTATATCTAGCTATATCTATCATCTACCTATCTGATTATTATTTATCATGTGTGATATATACACTTATGATACACACATATGTATATACAGACACACTACTTAGCCTTTCCAAGCTAAACTGCAATGCAGTTGCTAAGCTCAATAATAACCCATAATACCACCAGGAAACTTTAATTTTATCCAGTCCATTTGCATAATGAAGCAAAATAGAGCAGAAATCAGACAAATACTTGCACTTAGATGGAGGAAATGTCCTTTAATTAATTGCTAATGTGTAAAGGTACTTATTTGATTAGTATACAGGAAAGCAGAGGAAGTTATGCTGTAGTTGAAAACAAATTTGGATGGAAAAGTCAATAAGTTATTGAATATCCATCAGGTATAATTATGTGACACATTAGTAAGTGTGACACATCACATTAAATTATATGGATAAAACATGAAGAATAGAACGAAATATACTTTTATACTCAACAGTGGTTTCTTTTAAAATCTACAAATAACTGTCATGTAACTCAGTGGATTTGCGCCTCTTTACCATGTTACTTCCTAGGCCTTTGTCAGATTTTTGGTATTTCCTCAGTTTTATATCAGAGTTAGAATGACTTCATTAATATCATCAGATTATTCACATTGTGAGTTTCTTATCGCATAACCTCTTGATGAGTCTCCTTTAGGATGATGAGCACCATGCTATACCACAATTGTAAAATGGAACTTATTCTTCAAATTCAACTTACTATCATTAACCTAAACTACTGCTCACTTCCAATCAACACGGGCATCATTTAAAATGATTGGGGACCATACTAAACATAGCTCATTTTTATTGTTTTTCTAATTGTTGAATGTGGGAGCATTGTCTAGTGAATGTTGTTTCGATCCCCGAGCGTTTACCATCTGCACATGCTTGGCTGTAGTGTATCTGGATTTTACATTTTTCATGTATTTTGTAGAGCCCAATACAAATGTTTCATCTATAAGCACTTACAGCTTAGATTACAAGTTATTAAATTCACAAAAGTTTGTTATTTATATTTAGAACTCTTCAAAATGTTTAAATTATGACCATAAATTTTTTCTCCACAAAGAGAAGCATCTTTTTTACCAATGTTTGTATGACTGTAAGATCTAATTGAGCAACACAAAGTAAGTAATGAGTCACAGTTATATTCAATCAGTGTTCAGGAGGTATGCCTACAATTTTCCATTTCTTACTTTCTTATTCCTAACTTAGGCTCTTTGTTCGTGATTTACTTTATTATTTTTTTTTTTAGTCTTGTGGATGAAATTGTTGTCTTTGCAATGAGGCAATAGGAAATACATATTCAATTCTGTATTTTCCTGTATCTTTCCTGTTTATGCAATAATACTAGATGTTTACAAAATGAAATCTATAAATACTGATAAATGCCTCAAGACATAAATTTCACTTCGTTAAAGTGTGTGTCATTCCCAGTCCAGTTAGGAGACAAGAACCCTATCAGTACAATGAATAGGGGAACTTTAATATAAAGATGCATTAGTCACATGGAAGATTTTTGGAATACTAATCTCCAGACCACTTCTAAAAAGTAATATCTGCAACAAAATGATACTTCCAAGAGCAATGGTAAAGCAAAATTCTATCTAGAGACATTGCCCCCTCAATAACAATGGACAAAGGGGGAATAAAAAAGAAAACCTGGCTACCTCTGGTGCAGTTCATAACCCCCTAACCTATGGAGAGATCCAATATGCACACTGAGGAAGGATCCCAGTGGATAGGAAACAGAGAGGAGGGAAACAGGGACACCTTCACAAGAGTTGTTCATACAATGTATATACTTACTAATAATAAAGGTATTAATTTAAAAAAAGAAAGACTTATTGGAATCCTCCTCCTATTGACCTAAGAGGCCTTTGAAACTACAAAGAAACTTCCGGTGGATGTCAGCATCAGAACAGGGTGCTCCACTATTGTAGTGAATGCTTCCAAAGCTCACTGGATGTTAATGATCTTGCTACCAAAATGAAAACATTAAACAGGAACTTGAGAGTTTCTCAATCCTCATCTATGAATGCAGTTTCCTCTGGCAATCTTTATTGGCAAGAGAAAAAAAAACTCATGCTGGCTTAAAAGATGAAATATAATGGCAGATTTACAGTTTAATTTTTATGGAATAAAAGTTATGGGTTTAGAGTATTATTAAACTAATAATTGCAAATACTTATATATATTTGAACATTCATGAAACATAATTGTATATTTCCACCTAATAACACAACTGTACATTGTAAAAAGTATTAACAAGTTCTGATTTAGTTCTCAAGACTAAGATACATAGTATCAAAATTAATGGTGTCCATCAATGATTATATTAATAACCTTACACAGTCACATTGAGTTGTTTGACATCTAAGCCATAAATAATGTATATCCATATATATTGTTGTAATACCAAGCTGCAAAAACTCTTGTAAAATCAGAAGATAAGAGTGATAAAAATTCAATCTAGTCATATAATATATATCATAAGTATCTCTTCATGAAACCACTACCTCTGAGCACCACCTTTATCCATTTGTTTCTAGGTGGTAGTGTATAGATTGTTATTAAGAAATCCCATGGGCATGATACTATTACTTAAATTTCTTTGTAAAGAAACCAATACCTTTATTAAAATTATTCCTCCATTGTGGTATATAGACATTTAATGAGTATCCAGATATTGATACAGGTAGAATTATTAATAGCATAAATAGAAAATTATTCATATTTATAATATTTACCTAATCCCAGAGGGATTGCATACTTTGCTTGTTATATACTAGAATGATTTTAATGTAATACTTACCATCAAGTGTTTAAGAAGTTCCACCAGAAAATAGGGCCATAACTGAAGTCTCTATCTGTAATTCTGCAGAGTGAAATTAAGCATTTGGCTCTCTTGGTATCCAGAGGAGCTTCAGTGGGGGAAGTCCATGTACTAGATACTGAGCATGAACTCTATGCTAGCTCGTAGGACACGTTCTTCAGGGGGTTATTGAATAGATACCTGAAATGCCCTGGGCCTCAGAGTAGGAGGCTGGCCTCCACAAACTATATCCCTTTGTCCAGGACAGTAGCAAATGAGCTTCCTTCCCAATGCATAGTATTTGACAAGCTTTATATTGGTTATTAATATCTTCACACTGTGTTCCTTTTTGTTTCTAGCCTGCAAGTGACTTTACCACTCATCCTCTCCTATTTCTGATGCCCAGCCAATGCATTGGGAATTACCTATATGCCCACATACATATATCTTCCTCTCCATAACCATGACCCAAAAACTTCCCCTGCGCAGAATCAGCTCTACTGCAGGCTTTTTATAGAGTGATTTGTATTACCAAAGATGTCCAATACACTATGTAGCCTGATAATTTTATAAATGAGAATTTTTTTTCTTTTCTAACCATATGATTTTAACAGATTCTGTTTGAGAAGTTCCAGTTGCCTACAAAATACAGAAGTTCAATGTTTAAGGAGTCTAAACCAAGTCCATACAGATGTGAGTACAGTCAAGACTCTTATGTGATTCAACATTAGAATGCATACTGTACAGTGCAGTCATGAAACTTAACCTTGTGTGACAACGATAAAGAGAAATTCCTGATAATTGCACATCATAGATAAAAGAAACATGCTGATTAGCAAAAAAAAAAAAAAATACCAAGACATAGAGTGCATTGCTATGACTCCATTTGTAAGTGATAGTAATCTATGGGATTGAAGTCAGCAATAGGTATTATTTCCTCTGGGGGCTATGGCTGGAAGAAGCATGATGGAAAGTTAATGAAATGATGATATATTTTGTTCACTCACAGACTGTTTCCTTTGGGTTTCATATAGCTTGTTAAGAAAGAAAATACAAAAGCTGGGATACATGAACAGAAAAATTGAAGTACTTAAGTCATTGGATGAGACGTGCACAAACGTAGACATTGACTTAGCCTAAATTGAATTTTACCATCATCTACTAGGGAATACATAATAATCTTGGATACCTTAGATGTTAGGGTTTAAATATAAATTGTTTCCTTAAGATACTGAGTCTGTTTTAAGAGAACTCTGATTCAACAAAATTCTCATCCTCAGCAGACTAATACACACGTTCATGAATATCATGACAGGAGACTTTTATCTATGCTTAATTAAGAGATGGGAGGAGGCTCCCCATATTCAGCTTTCTGAAACACCTTTAGAATTGTTTATGTCATGCCTATTTCCATAATATCATTTTCTTAATTTTATTTTATTTTAATATCTTTATTATGAATAAGTATATACATTGTATGAGTAAATCTTGAGAAGGTGACCCCATTTGCCTCCTTTCTTTCCTTTACCCACTGGGGTACTTCCTCAGTGTGCATACTGGATCTGTCCATAGGCTAGGGGTTTGGAACTGTACCAGAGGTAGCCAGTTTTTCTTTCTCTTTTATTTTCTTCCCCACTTTGTGCACTGTTGCTAAGAGGTGCAATGTCTCTGGGTACAAAGTCTCTGGATATTCTCCCCACCATGGCTCTTACATTCTTTCCAACCCCTCTTCTGCTCAGTTCCCTGAGTAATATTGAGTGAGTTTTGAGTCTGCTTTGTTGTTGAGATCTTGAGTATCTCTGGATCTTTGCCCTGGGTTTTGTTGGGCATTGTTTGTGTCTGTTTCCATTAACCTTTCATGGGTTATCAGACTTGCTGAAGTGAATGGTCTCCTATTTATCTCCTCACTTTCTCATAGGTTTCATTTGAGCCCTGTGTGAAGGGCAGAGGTGGTTTGACTCCTGACAGGATGTCAGCTTTCATCCAATGTCTTGTTGGTGGAAATGAGTTGTCCCTGGCTCTCTCCATGCCTTCTGAAAAATATAAACAGAATCTACCTCAGAGAGTAAGATCAATATAGGTTAAATGAGATAACCTTGCTATTTTGGTTAGCTCCTAATGGGTGTACCCTCTTTGTAGCTTACTGGAAGTGGGAATTTCCACTAGGAGCACTAGTTATTGGTCCTCCTAGGATTATGCAGTTCCAGCTAAGGGTTCCTTGTCATGGTATCTTAGCCAATCAGTATACCTTTGATTACCCTCCTCAGTTTAATGCCACTATTGCATAGATGAGCATTTCTTGACTTGTCGGTCTCTTACATGTATGTGTGTTCAGCATTCTTGTGACAATTGACTGTATTGTATATCAGTGTTTACTTCTTTCTCCAAATATCTATTTCTGATTAACCCTGGCAGCTTATGCAACACCTGCTACCATCTGGGAGTTGGTTACCATTGTGATTTCTTCAGCAATATGATCATACCTTAGACCTGGGACAGATATTCAAGAGCTTTGACAGAAGTCTGTCATGATCAACAGCTCAGTGTGGGAAGGAGCCAATAACTGGGAAAGGAAGATGCAGACCTGAGCAATTATTCTTGAGGTTAGGCTTCCTCCCATTCTGTTGATGGTACCCCTTACCTGGTGGTGCCCTCAACTTCCTCAGGAGACTGTATAAAACAAAGGGTTTTATCGTGTCAATTCATTATTAGTTTAGTTTATGATTCTCCCCACCCTGCCATTATGCACTACTCTCCCATTCCCCCCTCAATTCTTTCCATATTAGGCCAGAACATTAAGAAAATCTGTCAGTGAACAGAGATATTTTAAAGGGGAATCCATAATATTATTGAAAAGTCTAGTAACAGATCCTTCATTATTTCTTTTATATTTAAAAAAGCAAAGGCCTCACTTTGATAAGGGCATTATTGAGACCCGCCTGAACTCCATAATCATTTCTGAAATGTTAACATGATTTTGTGATCTAGAATTGAATCATTAATCTTAAAATAAATGTGGCTCTCTTTGTTGCTTGAAGGCAATAATTAGCCTTCTTATTGAACAAGTATTTTATATAAATATTATCGGGGATCTAAACCAAAAACATAGTATTGTATAGTTGTCGCTATAATTTATTTATCCGAGTTTTCATTTATAAAGTCCATTAATCTTTTATAAGTTCATATCTCAGTAGAATTCCCTTCTCTTCTGGTTTTTACAAGTTCTTTTTCCTGCTAGAGGCATAGGTGTTTCTGGAGGAAGGCACTACATCAAGCTGTTAGCTCTGCTTCATTATTTTACACACTTCAACTTGCAAGTGGACATATCTATATAGAAATTTATATGGTCACATTAAATAACTTCAAACTCAGCATGCTTCTTCAAAGACAAACCATGTGTTTCTCTACAGTATCTACTTAATAGGTAGGTACTTTGAAAATACTTAAAGGGTGAGATTGGGCTGAGAACTTCTCTACTTTTCAGTGTCTGAACTGAGAGTTTTCGATATGGCAAAAATGTTCTATTAAACACATTGCTTCTCGTGAGTTAAATTTACTATGAGCTGTATTGATCAAAAGTACTTTGTGGCTGAAAATGAACCAAGATAGTACTGTTCACGTTCTAACAAGCAGCCAAACAGCAGTCAGGTAGAGTAATGAAACTAAGAGTCAAAGGGTCCCTTGGAAAGCATATGAAATATAAAGCTGTAGAACATTAAATCCACTACCAAAGCACGTAATCAATATTAAAACAGAGTTTGTAGTTATGAACTATGAAGCATTAATGTATGCCTGCTAGTGCCTTCATAAGGGAGAGCTCTGAGGTCTGTTGGGGACGTTTATTCTTAATAACTCACCATCATTTCACAAAATTCTATTAAAAAGTCACTGGAAATATTTCTGAAGGCCACCTTGCAAACTGGTATCTGAAGTAAACATTAGTGTATGCATTAAAATTGTTGTTATATATGAGTTTATGTTTTCTTGAAAGGGCAGCATAGTTTCTGCATTCAGGCTGTCACTTGATCAACTACAAAGAAACATCGCAGGTGCAGGAAGATAGCACAAATGAAACATCATCAACGTTAGTGATATAAATAAAGCTTCTTTCCTTGAGGTGCAAGAGAAACTTGCATCACCCAAAATGTTTTAAAAACAGCGTGACATAATTTGAGCACAATGTACTTATTTAGATGGGAAAGGACATAAAATTTGGGTCTATGGGAATTAGTTTATTAGTCTTATACATGAATACACAGGAGATCTGTAATATGATATGCTTTATAAGCTGTTTCAGATACTTTAATGTTTTAACACAAATCCCAATTGGATTTCCTATTGAATCCTTCTTTGGTCACATAATGGAACCATAGCAATATTTACCTCAATTTCAGTTTTATTAATATGTCAAACTACATTCCATGTGGCTTTTATAAGGACTGAATTGTGTGAATTTAATATGATTAGTGAATCATCTAAGACTGCCATGAGTATCAGAATTTGTAATGTAACAGACAGGCCACTACTAGATCAGTGAGAATTTAAAGTAAACTTGGAATATGCTATCATATAGACATGTTTTCCTTTAACTGAGAAACATATTGCCTAATGATCAGATTCCCATGGGATTGTTCTCTCTCTCTCTCTCTCTCTCTCTCTCTCTCTCTCTCTCTCTCTCTCTCTCTCTCAATCTCTGTTTTTATCACTCTCTATATATATACATGAAATAGAGAGCTATAATAAAAAGAGCTATATACTATAGCTTTGTAATTTCTCAATATAAAAAGAAAAGAACAGGGATATTACATGTATACTAAGATATTGGTTACTGAGAGTAGAAATATGTATACATATATTCCTTAAACATGTATATATATATGATATATAGAATTATATTTTACTTATGTTTCAAAAGATCTATTGGAATCTTTCCAGTAAGATATATATAATTCTTCTATAGAATAAATACCCCACAATTCATAATTTATTATATAATTTCACAAAGTTTTGCTCTGAATCTCTCATGAAGTCATTACTTAGAAAGGAAAATGTGCAGAAAAAATGACTGCATTGTGCATAACAGAGAATGAAACATCATGAGGATTTGGGGTTTTGTTTAGAAATGAGTAGTACCCATTGTAAGTGGTTTTTACTTAGTACATCACAGCTAAAAGAACTTCCAAAGCATAACACAGGATTTAGAGCATAGTGAGACAAGGTTGCTGTGGAGATCAGATTTCATTACTTTTCACTGGAGTTTCAGTGTCTCTCAATGGTTAGATTCTCACCACCTATGCTCAGGTTAGGAGTTCAGTCTCCACTACTTCTCTGAGAGTAACAGCATGTACAGAAGCAGCCACAAATGATAGATAGGCCCATGACAAAAACATAATAATAGTCAAAGCCCAGCATTCACCCCTTCAACTCCAATACTTCGGGTGAGAAAAGAACAGGGATAGTATTGTGTACTAAGATGTTAGTCACTGAGGGTGGAAATGCACAGGAAATAAATATGTAGACTAAAACCTGTGACTAGAATTAGAGTGACAGAGATGAAAATAGAGAAAAGTAAATAAGATAAGGTAAATATGAAGAAAATGGGAAAAGATAAGGAAGCTCTGTCTAATGGAAAAATTAAAATAGACAAAGAAAGTAGCCTGTGAAGTACTGGGAGGCCAGGGGAAAATGGGTAATCATATTTGGAGAAAGCAGAGGACACTGATAGATAAGCAATAGCAACATTGCTTAACAGCAATTACCAGCAATCCAAGAAATTCTCATCTGTGCAATAGTGGCACTCAACCTAGGTGGGTAACCAA
>PVHP010002986.1:48278-83299 GCA_004024765.1 Zapus hudsonius | reverse complement strand
TTTTTTTTTTTTGTTTTTTTTGTTTTAGGTAAGATCTCCCTGTGTAGCCCAGGCTGTCCTGGAATTTGCTAAACAGCTCAGACTGACACTGACACTGCAATTACTGGCGTGAGCCACTGCACCTGAATTATTCTGTGAAACAATTAACACATTGACTGTTCATATAGTTTGTCTTTAAAGAAAAGTGTCACTTGCCCATGATTCATGATTGAGATCCCTTGCTAAGGCTCCCAGGCTTCATCTTTGCTCCCAGAAAACAGGAAGTAACAGGTTCCATTTCCGGTGAAGATTTCCAGGTTGTAAAGCCACACAGGCCTTCAGCAAGCCCAGAATGTGGTTAAACACAGCCAGATCAGCCCAGGAGCTTGTGGGCAGCCCAGCCAGGAGGAGGAGGATGGCTGGCTGCTCTCAGGGCAACCAGATCCTAACCTAGCCAGGCTTTATAGCAGCATAAGCTCTGTTCACTCCTTGTGGACTGGGAGTCTGGGAAATACTGGGCTGCTGAATGTGCCACATGGTTCCCATCACCCAGGATGCTGGTAACAGACCACAGTTGGCCCATTACCTGATAAACACCCGTGTCACAAGAGATGTCTGCAGAGGAACAGTGCTAGGCAGGGAACTCATTATACATGTGACTAAGTATGACAGGTACTGCTGGGTCAACTCCTGGTTTGGATTAACCAGTTGTAAAAGATGTACCATGATTGGGAAACTTTAAAATAAGACCCACTCTCTGGGCTGGGGCTGGAAGTGTCAATGACCAGTGAAAGGTGGAAGGTGAAGACTCATCTGAAAGTTGTCCCTGACCTCTACATGTGTGCTGTGTCATGTGCACCATGGAAGATGCATGCCTTCACATACACAAACATGCATACAATAAAAAACACCCTTGTAGTGAGATGACCAGCTCCTGAGATGGTTAACTCTAAGCTGGGCATTGTGAAAAAGACCTGTCAACCCAGTTCTCAAGAGGCTGAGGCAGGAGGAACATAAATTACAGACTAACCTGGGCTACTTAGTGACCCTGCCTCAAAAAGAAAAAATCAAAGACTTGCTTTCTGACAGTAGGTTATAGAGCACTTGAACAGTGCAAAACATGATTGTGTCTGTACAAGAGACATATACATTAAGTAGCTCTGAGAAGGAGGGTTGGAGAGATGGCTCATCCATTAAGACACTTGCATGCAAAGCCTAACGACCCGGGTTCTATTCCTCAGTATCCATGTAAAGCCAGATGCACAGTGGCACATGCATCTGGAGTTTGTTTGTAGTGGCTGGAGGCCCTGACGCATGCTCATTCATTCATTCTCTCTCTCTCTCTCTCTCTCTCTCTCTCTCTCTCTCTCTCTCTTTCTCTGTGTGTGTCTGTTTGTCTGTCTTTCTCTGCTTCCAAATAAATAAATATTTTTTAAAGCATGTCTTTAATCTCAGCACTTGGGAGGCACAGGTAGGAGGACTGCCATGAGTTCAAGGCCACCCTGAGCCCTGAGTCTATATAATGAATTCCAGGTCAGCCTGGGCTAGAGCGAGACCCTACCTTGAAAAAAAAAAGTGAAAGTAGCTCTGAAGCTGGGTGTGTTGGCACACACCTTTAATCCCAACCCTTGGGAGGCTAAGATAGAAAGATTGCCATGAGTTCAAAAGCCGTTCAAAACTTGAGTTACTCACTCAAGTTACTTACTCGAGTTCTAGGTCAGCCTTGGAGACAGTGAAATCTTACCTCATACACACACACACACACACACACACACACTCATATATCCATCCATCCTATGTAGGTCCTTGGACTAGCTTCCTCCAGGTTGGTTCTTACAGAAGCAAGTGTCCATTCCTCTCTGTGGACACCCTTCTGCCCTTCCTTTAGCTGGGCTTTGACCCTCATGGAAGGGGTGAAGGGCTGCATTCTGTCCCCCTAGGACGAGTTCCCTGTCAGTGAAAATAAGGTTTTTGTTATGAAATGGATGTCTTTGTGTGTCTAAAGCAAGTATTTTGAAATCTAAGCCGTGGTAGTATTAGCAGGTGAAGTCTTTGGGAGGCGAGTAGGTCACCACAGTGAAACCCCCATGACCGGGATTTATGTTCTTATAAAAGGGATCCCAGAGATGTCAGGCTCCTTCTGTCATGTGATGATCTGGGCATTCAAGCAGGGTCCCCACCAGGCTCAGTGGTGGGCTTTCAGTCATCGGCTAGGTGGCACACTGTCCTTTCCTCAGGCCCCTATCTTGCCTCTGTCACATGGCTCGTGGCAGCATCCCCTGCCTAGTGAGCATGGGAGTCAAAGGACCAGAGATTCGCTCAGAGCCTGGTCACAGTAGTGATGGAGACTCCCTGGTCCCCTGAACCTCCAAAGGAAATAACACCTTTGCAGAAAAGCCAGAGTGAAGCAATGAGAAGGCCTTCAAAGTGACCAAAAAGAGGCCACCAAGATTCCTGATCAGAAACTGTCTTCTGGAGAAGGGGCTGAGGGCTCATCTACGGATTTTTTCATCTACTAGGATCATCAGGCAGAGAGAGGTGTAGCTCACTGACACTGACAGGAGTGTCACAGCGGTCATTCTCTCAGACAAGTGACCAACTCACCAGCTTTTCCAGCTCGATAATCCTCTTTTCCTGCTGGCGGATTTGCTGGTTCTTCATCTCTAACACTTGCTGCAGGCTCTTCATGTCTTCTTCCAGGTGCTGATATGGGGCCAGCGCAATCTACAAGGGCAGAGAGCGATGCCCTGTTTGGTTTGCCAGGAAGACCCCAGTATGCTCCAATGCCGTTAACCCAGGTTGGCGTTGCTCTGCTATGGATCCCCATTGAGAGACCAGGCTGCAAGAACCCTCCTAAACCTCCATGTCTGGTTATGGAAGGAGAAGCAGTAAAGGGGGGCAGAAATAACAGCGCCCCCAGGTCAGAAGAGCCAACCCAATGCTGGCTCTGAACCTCCTCTGCACAAGTAGACTCATCCAGGGTGAATTCCTGGGGAGGTCCCATACCTCCATGTACAGGAAAAGAGTAAAGTTGCTTAAAAAGCAGAAAAGTTGGGGGGGGGGATAGAAAGAAAGAGACAGAGAGAGATGTTAAAAGTAGGGCTGCTGGATGTAACTAATAAAAAGGCAGGACATCACTTAAATCTGATTTTCAAATAAGCAATATCCAAAATTTCAGCTTGCTGTAGCAGCACAGGCCTATAATTCTAGCTACACAGGAGGCCAAGGCAGGAGGACTGAAAGTTCAAGGTCAACCTGAGCAAGTTTTCAGAAAAATGTTCCAAAATAAGTCATCAGATCAATGTCCCTAAGAAGTAGACGAGGGTCGAGGATACAGCTCAGTGATAGAGGGCTTGCCTCCAGTGCATGAAGCCCTGGGTTCAATCCCTAAGTTAGTGTATGTCAATGGATGGTACCCTCAAAACTTCACCTGTGTCTCATTCAAACTGAATTGGGTTTTATGTGGTCAACACTATGTTAGATGGAACACAAGGTGAAAGACGAATTTCCAGCTGTTCTAAAACAAAATTCTCTCAACCTTCTAATTCATATCTTCGCTGGTGCTGCCCTATAACAGCCTAAAACACAGCTAGTAAGTGGGGTGCAGGGCTGGCTACATCGAGATGGAGTTTGCAGACTGTGTAGCATAGGCACCTAGAACCCTGTCTTGGGACTGCTGTGGGAACTGGCAAATATAGCTGGTTCTGTCTCAGAGGAGAGGTTCTGACAGGCATTGTTTAAACAGCCCAAGGAGGTCGACCAGTTGTTACTTCACAGTAGGTCAACAAGAAGTCCAAGAGGAAGCCAGGCCGTGTGTGTGTGTGTGTGTGTGTGTGTGTGTGTGTGTGTGTGTGTGTGTGTGTGTGTGTATGGGGGGGGTGAGCACACGTGGCCCAGCACTGGAGACCTGGGCAGTAGTGACTACCTCCAGCTGCTCCTCGGTGTTTTTCCTCAGAGCCTCCTCGAAGCGCCGGGCTCGGTCCCGCAGAGACTGGCTTTGGAAGGTCAGTGTGTCCACTTGGTCCTGCAATGACAGGAGAGGCTCAGCACGGGCCACTATGGATGCAGCTGCAGGGAGAGTGCAGGCTTGATTAGGGAGGCTCAGGGGAGCCCCCCATCTGCATGATAGAGGAAGATCCCATCTGACACCCCTTTCTCAGTGCCTTGTCCAGAGGAGACATAAACACCACATGGGCACAGACGGGCTCTTATGCTGGTGAACTGGGCCATTTGGTGTCTGATCCATCCTGATGCAGAAAGCAGAGACAAGGGTCTGGCCCAGGGACACCCAGCCCTGCTTTTAGAAGGGCTTACTTCATCTGCCATGAAGAAGCATCATTCTCACTTTCAAAGCCTCAGCTGCTCTAAGAAACCTTCTTCCACGTCCACCAAAAACTCACCTGATCCAGCCACTGCCTGGCCTGCCATGCCTGCCTTCGTCGTGTCCCTGGAATCTGTGGCCCACCCATCCCTGTAGATCAAGCCCACCTCTGTCCCAGCCCAGCATGGCATGTGCTCTTTAGCCTGTGGACCAACGTCAATCTCCTCTTTCTAACAGACAAACCTGCACCCATCACCCACCACCCAACCCTACCACCCTCAGGGTGAGGTGAACACTCATTAATACAGTGCTAAAGCTGCTCTGTGTTCTGGTATCTTATACGACAGTTCCCTTGTTGGTGTCACTTTCCTCTATCAGATCTCTCTCATCTCAGGCTCCCTGCTGGTCCCCAGCTGAGCCTCTGGCCTGGGTGGCACATCCCTGCCACAAGAAAGCAGCCACTCAGTCTTGTCCTCATTTTAGAACCCTCCCCACTAGATCAGCACCTTGGTCCAAGTTATACCAGTGGGGCGGCTCTATGAATACATCGAGGGAATGAAGGTGCCTGAGGGGCACACAGCCCTTCCTCAGCTCCCAGGGCAAATGCACCTGCAGAAACCCTCCCCATCCCACCTCCACAGTGGCTCTCACATCACTGCAGTGAGCCAAGGATCCTGCTCGTGGCTTTGAACTTTAACTGCCAAAGGAAGAAAGCCACGTTTCTTTGTGGTTCATTCCCACAGTCTCCTGCCTAAAGGTTCCATTTCTGTCCTATTCAAACACAGGGACTGGGGGAGGGGACTCTCAAGAACTTCTCTAGCCCCAATAACGGCCTCAGCAGAGTCTTGTAAACCTGCAAGTCCACAGTGTCACCCCCTGGTGAGGGCTGGCTGTGCTGATTTCCCTGTTCGCCATTTGCTTTGGTCTGCAAAGCTTCTCTTCCTTCTTCCTTCCCCTTCCTTCCAGTTACTTCCATTTTATTGGTAAGAAGTGAAAGTCCCCGTGGTGCCATTAAATGCAAATGCAGGCACATTAGGGCAAAATAATGTTCAGTGGGAGGCTGTGCGTCCATGAGCTGATGCATGGAGCCCGCTGGGCCCAGCGCAGGTCCGTGCACTGCCGCACTCACCTTCCAGAAAGGACTAAAAAAATGTCTGTGGTGCTACGTGCCTCCCACACCGAGCCTCACAGGAACTGTACAAGTATGCATTTCTTTTAAGTTTCTTCTCCACCATCCAAAAGCAAAACAACGACAAAATGTTAGGCAATTAGCACCCAGGATGGATCTAATGCACAGAACTGAGATTTCTCTGCCCAGTCACTTATTATTCTAAACAGATCCGCAGGGGCAGAATGGTCCAGCTGTGGACAGACCAGATGGACAAATTTTCAACATGGCTGGCTACTTTATGTCAAGCTAAGAGGACAATGACCCAGCTGGTGGCCTGACCCAGCACGAGCCACTCAGAAGAAAACAAGTGAGACGATAATGTAAGTGTAGTGATGCCTGTGGCTAGTACACTACACTATTGGCAAATGCCAGCACTATTTAGCTGTCATACAGGACTTCCCTTGGGACTGTTACAGTCCTGCTTCCCAGGTGAATAACATTCACAGAGCTGTGTCGCTGTCCAAGATCTCAAAGCAAGTGAGCAAGGACAGCAAGATTTAGACTCCAAGCTCAACAAATCTCTCCCCACCAAGATAGCTATTTCTCTAGTTGCCAGTAGCCTAAGGAAGTTGGCCTGAGCAACTCTGCCCTCCTCATACCAAAGAATCTCCAGCTCAAACAGAATCTTCTTTTTAAAATACTTTATTATTTATTTTCAAAAAGAAAGAGAGATGGGTGTGCCAGGGCCGCTTGCCACTGCAAATGAATCTCAGATGTATGCAACACTTTGTGCATCTGGCTTCATATGGGTACTGGGGCATCAAACCTGGGCTGTCAGGCTTCACAAGTAAGCACCTTAATCACTGAGCCATCTCCAGCCTCGGATTCTTCTGTGTGGAGAGTTATAGTTAAAACAGGCAGAATGACCTATTGTGTGTTAAGTGTCAGAGTGAAGACTCAGTGAAGGAACACAATTTCAAGCTGCACCCCAGGCTGTATTTCACACGGTGACTCTGGATTCTTTCCTGGCAGGGCAGGCAGGCATTGCCCGATGCACATTACCAGAGGACAGGATGCCACCATTATGAAGGCAAGAGTCTAGGATTCTTGCATATGCACGACAGTGGTGGGAACCGTCTTCCCAATGTCCAGACACAAGTGACCCTAGGTTTTAAAAATAATCTTCCTGGGCTGGAAAGATGACACCGTGGTTAAAGCAGGTTTTACAATGCCTGACGGCTCAGGTTCGATTCCCCAGGACACATGTAAAAGCCAGATGCACAAAGTGGTGCATGTGTCTGGAGTTCATTTACAGTGGCAGGAAGCCCTGACATGTTCATTCTCTCTTTCTGACTCTATCTCTCTCTCCCCATCTGTCTTTCTCTCTCTGATAAATAAATAAAAACATTTAAAAATAATCTTCTTCTGACCAGAATTTCTACACCTGGGAACAGAGTGGGGCCTCCCACCTGCCCTTGCTTCTCTTCCCTAGGGCTGGAGGCTGTCACTATTCTCCACAGAGGTCGCTGGTGGGTCTTTGGAGGAGATGCATGTGACAGTGACCGGAAGATTCCACATTGTCCCCATGGGGCCCAAGAGGAAGTCAGGCATCTCCTCGGCAGGAGATCAACAATGAAAGGGAAAAAGGCTGACCTCCATCATAGCCACCTCGAGGTGACTCAACTTTTAAACTCCCCAGAGAGTGATCCTCACAACTCAGCTTGTATCATTCCCCTTCTTCCCTTCTCTTCAAACATGGTGATGCTACTATTCCCACCAAATTTGGCACCATTTGGAAGTGCCAAATAACCCGTGTGAACTTTAACAGCACTCAGGAATGTGTTCAGTCATGTGGCGTATGTATCAGTGACTTTATTGGTGTGGTCTGATATATATATATATATATATGAGAAATTTATTATATGAACACATAGCATATTGGTCATATTCCCACTAGGTTACACTCTTATATTCTCTCTCCCTGCCCCCATTGCTCTGAGGGTCCTCCTTAGTGGGGTTACTGGTATTCTTTGTGGGGTCAGGAATGCATCAGTCAGTCTCTATGTGTGAGGGTGTACACCTTCTCACCCTGTGGCTCTTACATTCTTTCCATCCCATCTTCCACAGTGTTCCCTGAGCCTTGGAGGGCATGTTAGAAGTCTCCTTTAGAATTGAGCTCTCAGCAGCCTCTGGGTTTCTACTTTGATAAGTTTGAGTCTGCTCAGTGTCCACCTCCATCTCCCTGGAGGAGGTTCTCAGGCTAGCAGTGAGAATGTCTGCTGTATTTTTGCCATAGCTCTCCTAAGGGACAGGGCACATGTCCCCTTCATCACATATTCCAGCACTTAGCTCAGGATCCACACACAGTATGTACTGGATAAATGTTTGTGAGTGGGAATAATGTCATTACATGTTGTCCAACACCACTTAAGAAAATGAAGGAAAACTCACCTGTAATGACAGCCGCAGTTTCTCAAAATTTTCTTCCAATTCTTTCTTTTCAAGTTCATGGGTAGTTATCAGTTCTGAAGAGAAGATACCACATTGTTAAGTGAGTCTTCTGAAAAGGATAAAACAAGACTTTCATCAGATGAGGACTAGTGACCTTAGGTAAATTTAAAATAAAAGGTTGCTGGCTACCGCAGATTCAAGATTCTTCTCCTCGGGTTTGAAATAGAATGTGATGATCAGACTCTGGTTTGTGAGAGAGAAAGAAGAAGCAAGTGGAAGAAAGGAAGAGAAGAAGAGAGAAAGAAGAAAGACAAGATAAAGGGAAGCAAACACTGCACACACACGCATACAGGCACGTACTTGACCCTGTGCTAGTTTGAGATCCTTTGCACCTAGTCCCAAAGGATCCTCCCACCTTCCCCAATGGTAAAACAACTGGGTATCAGTGCTCATTTTCTTTCCCTTCCAGGACTTTCCCTTCTTGTTGTGACACTGCCACAAGGCAAGCTATCCAAGGAGAGAGCAGTTTGGGCAGCTGTTGGCCAGCCCAGCAAGGCTATCTAGAGATTGCGCAAAGTGGAAGAGAGCAACACATCTTGGTGGCTCTTGGGTCACACCATAAAGGACACAGATCTCTGAGATTTGCTTGAACAAAGATCTGATAGGAAGCCACAGAGACAAAAGGAAGGACTAATTGCAATCCTCTCTGAGGATTTGGACCGATTCTGTTCTGGGAAAAGCACTATCCAAGCAGTAATTTTCAAGATCGAGGGAAAGCAATGCCATGAACTCAGCAAGCGAGCTCTGCTTCCCTCCAGACGGGAAGGGTCTTATTAGCCAGGGAGGCCCATCTTGTTCAGGCTGGATCAGCAATTTGTTTTCATGTTGTAACAAGAAGGAGGAAAGGCCTCATTAATCAAGCCAAATCCTATGCTCAGAACAGGAGAATCCTAGAGACCAACAATGACTATTTTAGCTGGCATGAGCTGCAATTAAATAAACTTTGTGATTTCCATTGACCCAAAATTTTAAACTAATGTTGATAAGGGCTGCTAGGAAATCTAGTTGTTATAAGTCAAATTTACATTTGGGTGGGGAAAAAAGAGTTTGGCTGATTTCTTTGACTCCCCCCCCCAAAAAAAAGTGGCCTCTGGTCCACCTGCCTTTGACTAAATGACTCTGATTACTGGTCATTGAAAGCATCATACTGACCATGATACTGAACTCTAACCCACCTGGTCTGTTCTCACACTGTCCTGACATTACATATAATTCAAAGGACTGAGGTGTAGTGTCTAAATAAGACTTTTTCAGGAAAAAATTCTACCCGGCTTATTTATATAAAAATCCAGAAATGAAAGCAACACTAGAGCTTATTCTATTTTGCACATGCCCAGACCCTTTCCTAAGGGTCTGGTGTCTGTGTGCAGTGACGGACATCACCAGGTGACTCCAGCACCCCCAAGGGAAAAGAAACGCCAGTATCTATTCTGAAGATGACCTAAATCACTGCATTTATATAATATTGATGTCCCCATCATGTGTTTCTTTACTTCAAGGTCATGGCCTCTGTCCTGTCCGTTGTCTGAATTGATGGTTCTCAGCTCTTATTGCACATAAGAATCACCCAGGGAGTTCTGAAGCGCCCTAATGGCTGAAGGTGTACCCCAGAACAACTGAACTGGACTCTCTGAGGTGGGGGTCTACATATTAGTTCTCTTTTATAGCTAGCTCTGAGGACACTATTCTCTCTTGTCTCCAAATTGGAATTTAAAAAATATATTTTCATGTGTTTATTTTCTAGGAGAGAGAGAATGGATGCACTAGGGCCTTTAGCCTCTGCAAACAAACTTCAGATGCATGTGTCACTTTGTGCATCTGGCTTTATGTGGGTACTAGGGAATCAAATCCTGGGTGTTAGGCTTTGCAAGCAAACTCCTTAACTGCTGAGCCATCTCTCCAGCCCCAACTTGAACCTTTTTCACTCACTAATAATTCCTGGAGGTGGTGGGACTGGTAACCCAGGGAAGTAACAGCATGAGCATTAAATATGTCCAGTGAGTTTTATTGTTTAAGAAGATTTTCTTTAAAAAAGATTATCTTCCATTGTTCAATTCATTGATTTTAATACATAATTTTAACAACCAGCTGACTGGAGAAAAGAAGGAAAAGGATGAATTTATATTGATATATGCAAATTGCTTGGGTGTGGGACCAAGGCTGGCATGTATTCTTTTTTAAAAAAAATATTTCACTCATTTATTGTTTATTTATTTATTTGAGAGAGAGAAAGAGAGAGTGAGAGAGAGAATGAGTATGGGTGTGTGTCAGGGCCTCTTGCCACTGGAAATGAACTCCAGATGCATATGCTACTTTGTACATCTGGCTTTTACATGGATATTGGGGAATCGAACCAGGGATGGCAGGCTTTGAAAGCAAGTAACTTTAACCACTGAGCAATCTCCCTAGCCCTGGTTTTTTAAATCACAGAAGCCAACATAAAGTTTGCACCAGGAAAGAAAGAGAAGAAAAGGGGAAAGGACAGTGCCTTGCTCTGAAGTGGAAGGATTTTGGTTTGCACAGCCTCCCCCCCCCCTGCTTGATGAGCACAGGCTGGTAGCTACCTTGGACTTTATGGTCATGGTCATTCTGCAGGATGGCGATAGCAACCGTGTGGTTATTTTCCATCTCCAGGAGAGCAGCCTCGTGGCTGGCGGTGAGATCTTCCACCTGAAAGAGAGGTATCCTGACTGGTTATCCAGAGAACTGGGAATGGCTGTTGGTGACACCTTGCAGAATAGAGGGACAAGTTAATGAGAAGATAAGTCAGAAGCTTGGATGGTCCGGGATCAGCCATACTGCAGGAATGACAGCCATGCTCCCTTCTGGCAGCAAGGCAGAGCTAGGGTTTGCTAATAAAGTGCCACCGTCATAAGCTGGCTGTCTGCAGGAAGAAGGGCTGGCCTGTCTCCTCTGCAGAGCCCTGGCCTGGCATAGGATCATCTGCTTTGCACTCTTTTCTCTCCCTGGAAACAATCACTGTCTGGAGTAGTGATGGAACAGGAACAGGGTCCTCTCAGTGAGATGTTCTTTCTCCATGTTTTCTACTACCGTTCCCAGGTACATGACAGGCATTAGCGTTCATTAAGCTCCACAGACCCTCAGAGCAGCAGAGGGACAGTTTTATTCCCATTTTGCAGATGAGGAAACCAAGACTTTTGAAAATGTTCTGTCCTAGGGGCATCCAGGTCTGTCTGACCCCAAAGATGAAGCTGTTGAACACATACCACTGTGTGGCCTCCCCCAAGGGAAGTGACACGTTTGGATCCTCTCTCCAGTTTCTCCCACGGCCAGCAGGTTTGCAGGTGTTCCCTGTAGCAGGGCTCTGAGCACACACTTGCCTTCCAAATTTCATCTAGACCTGCCTCAGATTTAACAGCAGCAGCTCCTGTTAAACCTATTCTCGGGCTCAAGGTTCATTTCCAGAAGTTTAATCACAAATGTGCAGCCAGCCAGAGAGAGAAAGAGAGAGAAAGAAAATATGGGCCTGCTGCAAATGAACCCAGATGCATGCGCCACTTTGTTCATCTGGCTTTACATGGATACTGGGGAATTGAACCCATTTTGTTAGGCTTTGCAGTTAAGTGCCTGAACTGTTGAATCATCTCTCCAGGCCCCTATGACTTTTTATTTTCTTCTCTTTTTTTTCGAGGTAGGGTCTCACTCTAGTCCAGGCTGACCTGGAATTCACTATGTAGTCTCAAGATGGCCTTGAACTCATGGCGATCCTCCTACCTCTGCCTCCCGAGTGTTGGGATTAAAGGCGTGTGCCACCACGCCTGGCATGACTTTTCATTTTCATTTCTTCTTTCAGCGCTGGAGATTGAACCCAGGGCCCTGCACGTGCTATGTAAGCTCTCTGTCACTAAAATACAGTCCAAGCTCTGTTTTCATATGTTCTGATTTTTTTCATACGTCTCTTACCTACAATATTTACTGTTATGTTTCATTTTTTGTTATTGTGGCTATGGTTTTGCTTAATTGCAAACGTATGACTTACTGGAATCAATGCTCAGAATAACCTTTCCCATGATAACAAACCTCTCCTGCATCTAGTATGCAACACAATGTTTATCCACATTCTTTGCCAGTAGCCCCTTGTCAAACTTCCATTAGATACTGTAACCCAGACATGTATGCACACACACATGCATACACACAATTCCACAATCACTTTAACAAAACAATGCCCACGTACTTGAACTCATCAAGTTTTGAACTTTTTAATCCTATTTTGTCTTGCCTTACAAAATGCTAGCTTCAAGTCACCCAGTTTATTTCTTGATCTATAACTGTGTCAAAACCTGGCCCTGAAACACCACAGAACTAACAAGATGCTGAGCCCTAAAGTTCTGTCATGGCTCCCGCTGCTCACATTCAGCCACTTCTGGGAAAACCTTATTTCTCTGGGGATAAGCTACATACTTTCTTCTGTAGGGCTCCCTATATAAAAATGAAACCTGCTGATTGACACAAGGGTATTTTTTAAAATAATTTGGTCAGTCATTTCTGTGACTAAATACCCGACAAAGACAACTTAAGGGAGGAGAGGTTGATGGTGTCCGAGGGCTCGTTCCGTCCATGGTTGTCTGTTACTTGGGCAGAATTCCATGGTGGTGGGAGCTTGTGGTGGGGAAAGTTACTCACCTCATAGTGGATAGGAAACAGGAAAAAGGGAAGTGAACTTCAAAGCCATTTTCTGATCTAGCTAGGCCCCACCTTCTAGTTTCTACCATTTCTCAAAACAGAGCCACCACCTGCGGCCAAGCCTAGGCACCAGGGGACATTTCACACTCAACCTAACAGTGGGTAGTTTCCTTTTTAGATCATCTCATTTCATGGGAACATTGGCCTGACACCTGCCCCCTCCCCCTCGCTATAGGGCTCCAAACAACTTTGTGTGTACTAGGCAAGCATTCTGTCATTGCGCTACATTTTCAGGCTGACTTCCCTTCCTCCCTCCCTCCCTCCCTCTCTCTCTCTCCTTTCTTTCTTTTCTTGTATTTCCTTCATTCCTTCATTCTCCCCTCCTTTCTTCCTCCCTTTCTCTATCTCTTTTTCTAGTAAATGAATTGTCACCATTATAAAACAGTAAAACCACTGGGCAGAGCCAACGAGAGTCCATAGCCAAGTTAGAAAGGCTACAAGCAGTGTGATCTTAGTGTTGGTGAGTCACTCTATTTACTGGACGTCCTTGATTAAGTAGTATTTCACTTGAGGCTCAGAGCCATGAATCCACTCAGCAGAAAGACTGATTACAGCAGTATTTAATCACCCAATTCCTCTTTATATGTGATTTTAATGGGATCTTTGACCAAAGACTTTCAGCCTGATGGAAAAATAAATCACTGGTTTCAAAAAAGGAAATATCTTTTCATTCTTCTCTACTACACATGTCAGTTAAACCACAGAACTCTCTAGAAATAAGCCCCACACATTATCTAGAGTGTGTTACTTACACAGCTCAGTATAATGAAAAATCTTCCCTTGGTCCTTGGTAGTATTCCAATTTATGAGGTTCTTATGTAGTCGATGGAAGGATCAAGTTTCAGAAGTGTCCGAGTGTCCATGGAAGTGGATGTGATGAAATTTGTGACTACCTTTCTGGTGTGCTGGCCAACCTGTCTTTGACTTAATGGTGATAGAATACCATGTCCAACATAATAAGGATAAGGTAAGGACATTCATCACAGCCCCAGGAAGTGCTGTGATGAATGAAATAACTCCTAATTCCAGAGATCCATATGGAATTAGAGGATGGCCAGCGTGTTTGGAAAGAACCCAGTGAGATCCCATGAGCCAGAAGTTGCACACAACAATCCTTCAGTAATTTGAGTTCATGCATCTTTATGGTTTGAAAGCATATCTCTGGGATAGGAAGGCACACTCTCTATGGTGGGCCTTCCTGTCTCTTAGCTCACTTATATGGTTCCACTGCTCTAAAAGGGCTGGTTCCCTTTTAGAGCAGGGGCTCATGGTCATGAAGCAACCAGTAAGAATTCCCAGCCTTAGAAGACCTTGAAACCTGAAGATGTTGGCACAGATTTAGACAAGTTTGCCCAAAGGAATGACAAGATGATTTAATTCATTGTAAATCACAAAACCAGAGACAAAAGGTGCCCATCCATTACCAGCCTGTGGCAAACTTCTGCTAGCTGAAGCCGTCTTCTCTTTCAGTCAGGACCCTGGGTACCACCCACCCCCCTTACATTATGGCTGATCCATGTTCTGCCCTCCCCAATGATAAAATAATGGATCTTCCATGGAGGAGACCCCCAAACTGCCCATCCAACAGTCCTGTTCCTTAAAGCATGATTCTGCTCTCAGCCTGTCTGCTCTTCCATAGAGATGGGTACAGCATAGCCAGGGGTTGGAAAGCCACCCTCTCAGATGAGAAAAAAAATTAAGAGTTGTAGACTTTATGCTTCATTTAGCTATTTATAAAATGCAATTATCTGGGGCTTTGGCCATTCACTTAGAGAAGACATATTTTGAATGAAGAAACACATGTTCTAGATTGTCTCAGCTTTTCTTATGAGCCTAAATTAGAGTAAACTTCTATTTGTCCCCATCTCTGACATGTGATCTCACCAGACCAGCAAGAGTGGAAAGGCTTTCTAGTATTTGCTGATGACTTTCTTTTTGTGACACCAGGAGACCCCCCCCACCCCGCTTCACTTCACCCATGCTAGTTTCCTGGACACTAACTAGCTCAGAGCAGGCAATGGCCAGGCTGACTCCATCTGCTTTCCCATAGGAGCTTGCCTCTGGAGCCTGTCACATGGGCAGATGGGCCCAGAGGTCCCATCTTCTCTGCACTCTGTTCTCCTGGTGCAGGGAGCTCTTGTGTTGGAGTGAGACCCCTGGGATTTTGTTCTATTGGATTAAAGCCAGTGTGGTTTCTACTGTACGTCAGCGGGGAGCTGGCTGGGCAGGCGGGCTAGGAAGATGTACTCCAAGACGATGGCATGGTGTCTGCCTGCTCCCGCTTGTGGGGGATGCCATTGCTGCCATGCAGTGGGAGAGGAGGAGTTTTTGAAGGAAGGTTCAAAGGATCTTCTGGATATGAGACAAAGTAAATGAATCTCAAAGAATCTGCTTATGTCCTGTAGCAGACCCCATAGCTCCAGTCCCTGAGACAGGGGACATCCTGGAGCCAGACAAACTACCTACAGGGTCTTTAAAGAGTGGTCATGAGCAGTCTTTTGGGAACTGCCAGAGGCAGCTAAGACAGGGCTAGAAGCTAGACTAAGATGAAAATATGCTTAGGACAAAAAGGGGAAAACTGGGTTTATATAAAAAATCCATTTTGCATATGCTTTGATAAAGGGAATTCGTGACAATGTGGATTCTGTTAATGTTAATGCTACAGAGTGACAGCTGATTTTGATAAAACATGCTTATCATCATACCATCTATCACCTCTATCTATCTATCCATCTATCATCTATCTATCTATCTATCTATCTATCTATCTATCTATCTATCTATCTATCTATCTATCTGTCTGTCTGTCTGTCTGTCTGTCTGTCTGTCTGTCTGTCTGTCTGTTTGTCTGTCTGTCTGTTGGTCTATCTATCTATCTATCTATCTATCTATCTATCTATCTATCTATCTATCTATCATCTATCATCTATAAGTGCTAGAGATGGAACCCCGGGCCTTGCACATGCTGGTCAAGGACTCTGCCCCAGTCCTATCACCATAACTTTTGAAATGAGAGTTTTACTATATCTTTAAGCTCACTTAAAGAAGCCAAGATGCAAAGCTACTCTTCCTGCTTTAGCACAGGGGAGTGAATGCCTAAATGGTTCTAATGCTCTTAAAGGACCAAGAAAGAAAAGTTTCAGGAGAAAATGTCATTTTCAAGTGCAGGGGGTCAAGGGCTTCTTAGCAGTCTCTCCTGTGTCTCAGCTGCAGCCTCCCTGTATGTGCTTCCTTGCACAGAGCAAGGTTGTGGTGAGGTGTGCTGGTGGACATGGACAGCCAGGTCACCTGACCCAGGAGGCTCCCCTGCCCACCTCCCACTCTTGGCATCTTCTCAGTAGATGTAGATCTTCTGACAGAAGCCTTCGGTAAACACTGCTCCAGATATGTTCTCGGTGTACCACTGTAAATGAGCAGCCCAGGACTCAGAGGTATTTGTCCCAGCTTTGAAATCTCTACTTATAGCAATGGGCCAGGAGAATGTGAGATTAGATACTGACACAGGAGCTCCTGTCTACTTCTGGGAGAGGAAAGACCAATGTCAGGACTTTGCTTCCTACTTTTTTTTGTTTGTTTGTTTTCCCAGTAGGGTCTCCCTCTAGCCCAGGCTGACCTGGAATTCACTCTGTAGTCTCAGGGTGGCCTCAATCTCATGGTGATCCTCCTCCCTCTGCTTCCCCAGTGCTGGGATTAAAGGGGTGCGCCACAGCACAGGGCTTCCTTTCAACTGTCAATAGCAGGTTCCTGTACCTGTGAACTGTTAATGTTAATGCTACAGAGTGGGAGCTGCTTTTGATAAAACATGCTTATCACCATACTATCTATCTATCTATCTATCTATCTATCTATCTATCTATCTATCTATCTATCTATCTATCTATCTATCTATCATTCTATCTATCCATCCCAGCCTCTAAGTTCAAGCCACCTCACGACCACTTGTACAGAAGGGGTTGCTGGGCTGGAGAGATGGCTTAGTGGTTAAGGCGCTTGCCTCCAGTGCATAAGGCCCCGGGTTCAATTCCCCAGGACCCACATAAGCCAGACCCACAAGGTGGTGGCCCTGGTTCTCTCTCTCTCTCTCTCTCTCTCTTTCTCTCTCTCTCTGCTTGAAAATGAATAAATAAAATATTTTAAAAAAAGAAGAAGGGGTTGCTACAGAGTGAACCCTGACTTTCACACATCTGTATTTTTTGTTTTTCTGTACTGGGGAATTGAAGCCAAGACTTCTGCATGCTGGGCAAGTGCTCTACCACTGACACATGCGGCCAGCCAGCCAGCTGACTTTGATGAAACATGTTTACCATCATAGCATCCACCCATCTTCTGTGGAAGGGGGGATAGGACGGGGTACAAGAGAAGGTAAAGGATGAATGAAAACTGACAGTAAAAAGTGTTTTTAAGCTATTTCAAATTTGAAAAAAGCCACCTCCAGCAGGGAGATGCACCTGGTTTCCACCGGCCTCTAGAAAGAAAGCATGACTAACCAAAACACCTGCCAGGTAGAACAAAATGCTGTAAGATATTCTTTTTTTTAATATTTTATTTATTCATTTTCAAGAAGAGAGATACAGAGAGGGGGGTGGTCTGGCATATGTGGTTCCTGGGGAATTGAACCCAGGGCCTTAGGCACTGGAGGCAAGTGCCTTATCTGCTGAGCCATCTCTCCAGCCCAGATATTCTTGATTATAACATACTTGTCACTCTGAGATTTTTTTCAAGGTAGGGTCTTGCTCTAGCCCAGGCTGCCCTGGAATTCACTATGTAGTCTCAGAGTGACCTGGAACTCATGGTGATCCTCCTACCTCTGCCTCCCAAGTGCTGAGATAGAAGGAATGCACCACCATGCCCAGCTCACCCTGAAATTTTGCTGTTGTACTTGGGCTCCCAGTGTATGGGGCGAGGAGGGTTCTGCATGGCACTGCCACCTGGGACATCTGTCTGGAAGCATCCAAAAGTGCCCAATGATAAAGGGCCATCCAGCACTACCCTGAGCATAGGCTGAGACTTACACAGGGTGCTCCTTGAAACTGTCAATTTGCCTTGGGCAAACCATCAGCAGCACATAAAACAACACAGTCATCAGAAGGTGGGTGTTGCAGTTTCCTGCTAGTTGTGGACCAAAAGCAGCTGATTGGAGGAAAGTCATTCTTTTGGCTTCCAGTCTCAAAGGAAAAGCATGGTACAAGCAGAGTCTGGACATCACTCCTTGCCATAGCAGCTGAGAAACAGCAGCAAGAAACACCCCTCAGCCTGCTCCCAACAACACACCTCCTCCAGCAAGCCTCTACCACCTCCCAAACTGCTACCACTCCAGGACCAAGCATCCCCCAGGTTTATGGGGACCACCTGATTCAAACCACCACAGTGGTTCTCCAGGCATCTGAGCCAGGGGAAAGATAAGCAAGGAACAGGCTTTGTGGAAGCACATTGCTGACTCGTGCCTCCCAGGCACAGTAATGGGGCTACAGCTGTGGTGGGGTGAACCCCACTTCCATTGACCAGCTCTGGAAGAATCATGCTCTCATACCTCTATGGACGAAGGCCCCTAATGTTCCTACCCTGTAGAGTCATTGAGTGAATCTTAGCTACTACAATTCATCATTTCACTCAGCAAACATATCCCAGCAGAAAGTGGTGGGTGGCATCATGGCCTGTGGCCCCAGGTGGACTCCACCTTGGCTTCTTCAAGACTGTGGGGACTCTGGTGGCTTACTGGAGCCCATGATCTGCTGTTCTCACCTGTAAAAGCAGGGATAAGAATGGACCAGGTGGTAGGGGGATTGTGAGGAGCCAGTGATATGCAGAACCAGGGCCACATACATGTTTACCTGTCAGCACCCCGGCCCACCTAGAATGTGCAGATGACAGATGATCCAGGAGGGACAGGTAAAAGATGAATGCAGTAGATGACACTAAAGCTGGGAGGTGCATGTGGGAGGAGCAAACTGTAATATTAGGAAAGAACTCACTGAGAATAAGATGTTAGGAAGGAAGAGAGGGGGGAAGAAAGGAAGGAAGGAAGGAGGGAAGGAAAGAAGGAAGGAAGGAAGGAGGGAGGGAGAGAAGGATGGAAGGATGGAAGGAAGGAGGGAAGGAAGGGAGGAAGGGAGAAGAGAAGGAAGGAAGGAGGGAAAGAAGGAAGGACAGAAGGAAAGAAGGAAGGAGGGAGGGAAGGACAGAAGGAAGGAAGGAAGGAAGGAGGGAAAGAAGGAAGGACAGAAGGAAGGCGGGAGGGAAGGACAGAAGGCAGGAAGGAAGGAGGGAAAGGAAGGAGGGAAGGAAGGAGGGAGGGAAGGGAGGAAGGAAGGAATGAGAGAAGAAAGGAGGGAGGGAGGGAGGGAAGGAAGGGAGGAAGGAAGGCAGGCAGGAAGGGAGGAGGGAAAGAGGGAAAGAGTGCAAAGTCTGGAGGGAGAACATTCCAGGCTACAGCAAGCGCCTGGGCAGCTGGAGGGGGGCAGGAGCAGGTCAGGAGGCCTGAACTTGACCACAGCTCCTTTGCTCGCGCGGTGCTGGTTCCCTGTCCCCGGGCACCTGCGATGCGCACGCAGACCCACCTTCTCCTGATGCTGGCCACGCATGCGCAGCAGCTGGCCGCGGTGGTCCTCGTGCAGCCGCGCGCTCTCGGCCTGGAACTGGCGCTGCAGCTGCTCCTGCAGCTCCTGCAGCTCGGCCTGCTGCTGGCCGCCCAGCCGCCGCAGCTCGTCCTCGAAGCGCAGCTCCAGCGCCTCCTTCTCCTTCTGCAGCTGCTCGCCCCTGGCGGTGTGGAAGGCTGCGGAGGGCACACACACAGACGCTCACTCCCAGGCCCGGGCTAAAAAATCCTTTGACAATTGAAATAGGAGCTGGAGAGATGGCTCAGTGGTAAAGGCGTCTGCTTGCAGAGCCTGAAGGTCCTGAGTTTGAATCCCCCCGTTCCCACGCAAGCCAGATGCACAGAGTGGTACAGACATCTGGGGTTGTTCGTAGTGGCAGGGTGTGCACATAGTCTCTCTGTGTCTGCCTCTCTCTCTTTGAGAGAGAGAGAGAGAGAGAGAGAGAGAGAGAGAGAGAGAGAGAGAGAGAGGCGCAGACAGAGAATATGGGAGCACCAGGGCCTCCAAGCCACTGCGAATGAACTCCAGACACACGCGCCCTCTTGTGCAGCTGGCTGTATATGGGCACTGGGGAGTCGAACTCTGGTCCTTCTGCATTGCAGAAGCGCCTTAGCCGCTAAGCCATCTCTTCAGCCCAATAAATAAATAATATTTAAAAATTTGAAATAGAAGCCACAGGGCTGTGGGTATAACTCAGCAATGCTTCCCTATCATTCTATCCTAACACCATTCCTATCCATTCAAGCCCCAGTACCACCGCAAATAAATAATAAACACATAAATAAACGGATAAACAAACCACCAGCACATACAAAGGTTAGAACGGACCACTTGAGGGTAAGATGACCTACTGCCCCACCAAGCCTGTGTTCTCAAGTGTATACTCCCTACAGACAGGGACATTCCCCGGCTCATCCAGAACATCACACTCAAAACAAGCCTTGGTATAATGTCGCCATCTAGTGCTCAAAGCTGACCTAGTCATCTCCTTTCTGGAAGGTTCCAGGCTGTCCTTTCTCCTTGGAGCAGTATAGACGAAGAATGTTTAAAAAAATTTAAATTGGGTGTCAAATGTATTTATTATGGTCTTGAATATACATATACATTATGGTCTAAACTTTAAAGAAGTGAGGTGCATCTATGGAACAAAAGACTGGGGAGGTGCTGAGCTTATGTCACAGGTAGTAAGATGGCATTTTGTCACTTGCTAATAAATACTGGCATAAAAGGCAGATTTGGGACTGGAGAGACGGCAGAATGGTTAAAGTCGCTTGCTTGCCTGACAGCCTAGGTTTGATTCCTCAGTACCCATGTAAAGCCAGATGCACAAAGTGGTGCATACATCTGGAGTGAGTTTGCAGTGGCAAGAGCTCCTGGCATACCCATTCTCTCTCTCTCAATCTCTCTCTCTCCCTCCCTCCCTCCCTCCCTCCCTCTGTCCCTCCCTCCTTCCTGTGGGAGTTTAGGAGAGGGACCTCACACAATGTCACCATGCTCCTCCTTAACCCCTCCCCAGTCAGAGCTTTGCCCTGACTCCAGCAAGCTGGGAGGCAGAGGAAAATTACTCTATTATGGGATCAAGGGTCTTCTTGTTTGACTTTTCTTAGAAGCATGTATATAGTTTTTTCTGGTGATTTTTTTCCCCATGAATGATTTCGTGTCCTAATACCCTAACAGTTAGGGTTACTTATTCAGAGGGGGATTGTGACAGGCTAGGGTGACTGGAACCTCCAAAGGTATCCAGGAGTGTCCTTGAACTTGGACTTTCAGGCAGGTTCTACTTATCTCATACCTGACCCCCTCCCCCTGAGTGTCTCTAACTAGAGTTCAAACCTAATCCTGAAACTGATTGGTCAAAGACAGACCAACCAGCTGTCTCTCTAACTTACATAGCCCAGGGGATATAAATCACCCAAGGACAGGAAGTCTGTTCTCTTTCTACATGGCTTACCAATCTCCAGTCTCCAGGTCTAGGTAAGCCAGAGCTGTGGCGAGGGGGGCTCAGGGTTCTTTCCCACAAGAATGTTTTTCTCATAATGGAGCCCTCTCATATCTTTCCTTCCTTTTCTTGCTGGGCTGGCCAACACAGATTTTACAGATATGTGGCTAACCCACCCCACCCCCCGCCCCGTGCTCTCTCCTCACTAGTGTCTGGAGATCTCTGTAACTTCTCATTTCTTCTTCTCCCACTATACTTTATCCTCTGGTGCTCTATAATCTTAATTCTTTAATTTTATAGAACAAGAATTTGGGTACTCTTATGTGTTCAGGTGTGTCGGAATTGGCTGGGAACCCCAGCTCTCCCGTCACACTCCCTCCCTTTCTCTTTTCCTCTCTCCTTGCAAATAAGTATTTATTATTATTTTTTCAAAGACAGACTTAGTCAGAAGTGAGGTGGTGGGGAAGGGTCTGGAGTCTTCCCCTAACTCTGATCACAGGAGGCTGTGGTCCCTTCAAAAGGAGCTTAATGGGGTAGAGGATTTAGCTCAGTAATAGAGCACTTGTGTAGTGTTAGGTATGAGGCTCTAGGTTCAGCACACACACACACACACACACACACACACACACACACACACACACACACGTAACTTAATTAGCATAGATTGATAGGTAAATTGGCCCAGGTCTAATGACAGCAGGGAGTCTGCCCAGCTGTCAGGATCCACATCTTGGTGGAAGAGCCCCGAGAGATAGCTTTATTCTAGGATGGCTGTGTTTTACAGACTAGAAAAGATCCTGGAATGCCAATTAAAAATAGAAATGGATGGATCAGACAGGGTGTAATTGAGCCAAGTAGATGAGCAAGAATTCTATCGACATTGAAAGCAGAGTTGATTTATGAATGCCCACTGGATGGCGCTCTTGTTTTCTGTAGCTCAGGATAAACTGACTTCATAATGGCTTTGACCCTATGGACAGGACTAAATAAAGCAGCAACATTCATAACTTTGTATGTACTTAGAAGAAGGCTCCAGATAAGGTCCTGTAGAAACCAGACAAAGGGCCAAGAAACTTATGAGTGCACACTTTTAATCCCCAAACTTGGGAGGCAGAGGTAGGAGGATTGCCGTGAGTTTGAGGCCATAGTGAATTCCAGGTCAGCCTGGGCTACAGTGTGAGATCCTACCTCAAAAAAAGAAAGAAACAAACAAAAATCTATAAGTGCATGCAAAGGGAAGCAAGAAGTGACTTGTTCCCCTGAAGATGAATGAGCGTGGGATATCAATGGAAACTGACCCTCCAGGGATATGAGTGGAGACAGTGGATACGGCTGCTTTGGGGTGGGAGGGGAGGTGGAAAAGATGTTTTTTCATAACTTAGACCCCAGGGTTGAAAGGATGGGGAAGTGACAATATTGATGAAAATATTCTAAAATAAATTGAAGAGACAGATGCTCACCTGTGCACATGAAAACGACTGTGCCCAGGGTTGGATGAACGGGATGGTATGACAATTATATCTCAGTCAATTTTTTTATCCAAAAGGGAAAGAAAATTAAAAAATAACAGCAAAACTATCTCAGAGGATTAAATGTACATATTTTTGTAGAAGCGAAATTCATATTCTGATTTAAGATGATTTAATAGTGGTGGAGATCTAGGATTATACACACGCACACACATGCACACACACACGCACGCACGCACACGCATGGATATGAGATATGTATGTAGAACCTAAGAATAATTATGGCTGTTTCTAAGTTGTGATATGTTGAGGACGTACAATTCAAATGAAAACAATCCTTAAAAATGCTGTTCACTGGGCTGGAGAGATGGCTCAGCAGTTAAGACACTTGCCTCCAGTGCCTAAGGCCCCGGGTTCAATTCCCCAGGACCCACATAAGCCAGACCTACAAGGTGGTAGCCCTGGTGCGCTCTCTCTCTCTCTCTCTCTCTCTCTCTCTCTCTCTCTCTCTCCTATCTCTGCTTGAAAATGAATAAATAAAATATTAAAAATAAATAAAAAGTAAAAAAAATGCTGTTCACTTCTCTTGTCTCTGGAAAGTACTACTTTACACGAGCAAAATTATCTCCATATGCTAATAGGAATAGTCCCTTATTCCAGAAAATCAGGGCAATAAGTTGGCTATGATGTTTCTGTAGTTGGAATAAAACAGATGACAAGGTCAAGAAATTCATGAAAACAAATCAGTTAGACTGATTTTAAAAAATTACATGATGCAAACCCTTTTAACAGGAAAACGTCACAAATGACAAAGGGTGACAGAGTGTGACCAATGTGACCAACGTGACCCAAATCTGTCTTAGGAAAAAACTAGGGGCCAAGTAAGAAGCCGATGACAAAGCCAATGACACAGAGACACCCAGGGGAAAGCAAGGGAAATCCCATCCCATCCACTGATGATAGCTGTCTTTCCATGATTTTCGTTTTTAACCCCGCAAGAGGCAAAATCCAGAGCTAGTATAATTTTCACTTCTATTTGTCATGAAATTACAAGTCTATTTCCATCCTCCCCTGGGAGGCTGCAAGGAAATCTACACTGCTGGCTGACCACCTATAACCCATCTAAACCCCCACTATCTGTCTGCACACTTTATGAGTAAAAGGACTTAAAAACTACTATCAGGATAGAGAAACAACCCAGTGGACAAAGCACATGCTGTGCGAACATAAGGACCTGAGTTCAGGTCCCCGGCACACATGTAAACATCTGGCATGGTGGCACATGTCTGTAATATCAGCCCTGGGGAAGTAGAGAGACACGTATTCCTGGGGCCTGTTGGCTAATCAGTCTAGCCCAATTGATGAGCTTTAGGTTCAGTGAGAGACCCTGTCTCAAAAAATAAGATGGGGGGGTGTTGGAGAGATTGCTTAGTGGTTAAGGCGTTTCCCTGCAAAAGCAGAAAGACTCAAGTTCAGTTCCTCAGGACCCACGTAAAGCCAGATGCATAAGGTGGCACATGCATCTGGAGTTTGTTTGCAGTGGCTGGAGGCCCTGGTGTCCCCATTCTCTCTCTGTGCCTCTTTCTCTCTTTCACTCTCTCTCAAATAAATAAATAAATAAATAAAATATGAAAACCAATATGATGGGGAACAATATAGGAAGCTACTTGACATTGACCTCTGCCTCCACATGCACACATGCATGCCCTTGTGCACACACTCACAAACTACACACATCCATATAAATAAAAATCACTATCACCATTAAGGAGGATGCTGGGCTCAGAAGGTCACGGTCATGTGTACTTGGGCTTTTCTATTTTGCATGAGGTTTTATTCACATCAGTGGCAGGATGGCTGATGGAACTGAGCTGACACTCCATCTGGGAACTCCAGGACAGCTGGTCTTCACTCTCGTGCTGTCCTGGAACTGCATGTGCATGGTTGCCTTACGTGAAGCAGGAGCTGTGTAGGCCTCCATTTTGCTTCTGCAAAGTGGCACTCTGTGCATGTACAGAGCCAGCCCCCAATTCCCACGTGCTATTACGTATGACTACAGCGGTGATATGTATATTCTTCCAATGACTGTCCCAAAGCCCCAGGCCTGAAAAAGATATTAGATAATAAAGCAGCTGGGGTACCAAAGGAAAGGATACCAATAACAGAGTCCCTAAATAAATAAATACCCTCTTGCCTCCAGTAAAGCATCAAAAATTTATCTACATAGCTGACATCTGGGCAAGAGATGAGCCACCCCAGACATACCGTGGAGGATCCATATGGAACCTCGCAGAAAATGATGGATGAACAAGTGACCCAGAGCCACAGCCAATCAGTCAACACAGGACAAGCCAGAGAGACAGACACCAATGATTTTTGACACAACCTAAAGCAGAAGTACAGAGACCCCTAAGTTCTCAACAATAAAGCAGCCTTAATGCTCACCCACCACGACTCAGGGAACTGAGCAGAAGAGGGGGCAGAAAGATTGTGAGAGCCATGGTGGGGGAGACTATCCAGAGGCATGACACCCCTGAGTAACGACATACTAGGGCCAGGAGAATCAGGCTAACTACTAGGCTATCCAGACTGCCCACGGAGGAGGACACCCAGCCGATTGGGGATGGGGAACTGGGGATAACAACTCATTGTTTGCCCATTAAATAATGTAATTCATTATGGACAATAAAAAAAATAAAAAAATATCTACAGGGGCATTTTACAGAGAGAGAGAGAGAGAGAGAGAGAGAGAGAGAGAGAGAGAGAGAGACAGAGACAGAGATTTGTGTAGGCTAATTTAGTAGCATCTGGAGCTTCTACTCCCACATAAACACCTGGTCTACCATGGTAGCATCAAGCAACACCACAATGAATCCCCAGGACCCATGAAACTGAGAATATCCAAGAGGCGTAGAACTGACCAAAATGTGCTTTGAATCATAGGACAATCATTGGTCATAGGATTATGGTAATGGGGTTCTCATTTCTTCTAATTCCCAAGCATGGGTTTGAAAAGCAAAAGAAAAATCAGGATCTACTGTACTTCTTAAAATAATTTATCTCCAGAGAGAAGAATCAATGTGCACACACACGTGTGTAAAAGTGTAAATGAGATCTGAGAATACTTCAAATGTTACGGAGATGGTGAAGTTACTCTGACATGTGTGCTATTAGCAGAGAGATCTCTCACTTGTGAATGCTGGTCCTTCAGCTGCAGAGTGATCCTGAGACACCAGCAGAGAATTAGACAAGCTTAATTTCACCCACAGTTCAATTATCAGGTGAGTAGGAGAATATTATGGGAGTTGGGCCAATCTGCTTTAAACGACTGTCTTAAGTATCTCTTGAGTAATTATAACTTTGCAGTGGTTTTGCAAAGAGGTGACAGAAAGGTGGGGATTGCATGAGGGTGGAGTTGAAGAGAACCAGCTGGCTCACCACAGAGGCATAAGGAATAATGTCATATCTCCTTTCATGTCAGAGATAACAGGTATAAAAGAAATCACCAGGGCTGGAGAGATGGCTCGGCAGTTAAGGCACTTGCCTGTAAAGCTTAACAACCTGGGTTCGATTCCTCACTACCCAAAGCCACATGCACAAAGTGGCGCAGGCATCTGGAGTTCATTTGCAGTAGCTAGAGGCCTTGGTGTGCCTATTCTCTCTGTTTGTCTCTCTTCTCTCTCTCTGCTTGCAAATAAATAAAAATATTTCAAGGTGTGGACCACCATGGCTAAAGCTGTTATAAAAAAATGGAAAATTCTTTAAAATATGATGGAGGGGTGGGTTGTAACTCAATGGTCTAGCACCAACTTAGCATGCAGGAGGTCTGAGTTCTGATCCCAGTACAACACACACACACACACACACACACACACACACATAGCACACTCACATACGCATACACATACATACACATGCACACACACATACACACACACTCACACACATATACACATACACACACATACACACATAGCACACTCACACACATGCACACACATACATACACACAAACACACACACACACACACACACACACACACACACACACACACACCTTTAATCCTAGCACTAGGGAGGCCAAGGTAGGAGGACTGCTGTGAGTTCAAATCCAGCCTGGGCTAAAGTGAGTGAGAGACCCTCTCTTGAAAAAACAAAAATAAATAAATAATAAAAACAACAGATAGCAAAAAACCAACCAAACAACAATAAAACTTTTGGGACCTCAGCAGTGATGAAAGTCAAATAGGGAGCTTCCATGTAAATTCTAGGTCCGAGAAGACACCATTCCAGCAGACTAGAAGGCCAAGAAGGAGATGGGGGAAGGGAGTTCACATAGATGAGCCACAAATTCACTGGGTGCTTAAGGTCCCTATGAGCACAGAATTAATCTAGAAGCTCAGTGAACACTTACATGGTACAGAGCATGCAGTGTTGACATCAGCTGAATGCCCTCATTCTTTCCATCCACAAGTGCAAAGGCCCAAGACAGGCACAGTTCTACCTTACTAAGGCCCAGAAAGACCACCAGCTTCCCTGCAGGAGGAGATGAGGGAGGGCAAGGTCTAGGCAGGCCTTAGGTCACACAGGGCCTGTGGTTACACCAGTATTATACTCCAGTGACAGCTGGAAGCCCCCACAGAGTGTCAGAAGGCACATAGCAAGAATGAATGGAGCTTTGAAACCCCTCAACAGTTGCCTGGAAAACAGACTTACAAGGTAAGGAAATCTATACAGGGGATGCCTAGGTCCAGACAGGGAGACTTACTGGTGACTTGGTAGAAGGGGGGGAATTAATTGGCTGGGGGTATATTTGTGACTCAAAGGCCACCTGCTATGCTGTGGATTGGACAGGAATCCAGACTGACCCAGGTGGTAGAGCTGAGCATTGGGAGATGGTGGCCCTGTAGGAAGACAGAAGACTAGAGTCCAGATTTGGGTCAGGCACTGCATGGATCTTCACTGAATTAATAGATTCATTTGTGTGCATGTAGAGACTCACAACTCACAAACGAATACTGTGGTGTACAGACTTGGGAAGAACCTTTGTGGCTTTCTAGATGTTGATGCTGTCATTTAGGATTAAAAAATAAATAAATTTCAGGACCACTGGGTTTTGACAAGGCCCATGACACCTTAATGATAGATTTCTTTATCACTGGTTCATCCGCAGCAGCCTATTTTATAACAGTACTGAGATCTTCGCAGCATGAGGTCTCGGGATAGACTCCAGTTAGTGTGTCTTCCTCTGTGAAGCCAGGCAGGCTGACAAGTCTCTCTCCCTGCCCCCACTCCGCCCCCAAAGCTGCAAATGGTCTGTGGATGGATGTGCATGACTAGTTAAAGACAGACGTTTTCTTGCTCCTGGGAGCTCTGAATGCCTTGTAACAAAGACAGAAATTTCTCAACAGGGTAGCTTTTAAAGCACACTCATGCTTTGCTCACCCATGTTTCCTCCCCTCATAAATGCTGGGAGTACAGGCCCTAACCTGGATGCTGACAGAATGGTCTAGATCCCCAAACGGATGTCATATGAGCTGCACCTCCTACTTTGGACACAGAGAGCGATATTAACTAACTCACTGGCTGGTGGTGGAGTGGGGACAGAAGGTTTGCCTGGCATGAATGAGGCCTCGGGTTTCACCCCTACATCCCAAGATGAATGAAGAGCGCACTGTGTTGTGAATCTTGAAGGAAGAGCAGACCTTCCATAACAACAGTGAGAAAAGATAGGAGGAAGGAGTGAGAGTTTAGAAAGGGAAGTGTGTAGAACAAATGAGAGGAGACAAAGGCAGGAGCCAGGAAGAAGGTTTGTCCCACCGAGCTCTCAGCTGTGGGGCTTCTGCAACTCACACAGCCTTGACTTCTGTCAACGAAGTCACTTGAGCAGTTTGTATGTTTAGCCTTATTATGGTTTGACCCTGAAATGTCTCCCATAGGGCTTGTTTGTTTCTCGCCTGGTAGGGCTATTTTGGGAGGCTGTGGAGTCTTTCAGAGATGGGGCCTGGCTGGTTCACTAGAGAGTGTGTAGCACAGAGAGACATCTCTGTCATACCCTTGAGGGCTCAGTGACCACTATGGAAGAGGTGGCAGGAAGAATGTGAACCCAGGGATGGGGAGGAGTGCTTTGGAGCACTGTCTTCTAGACACAAAGTGATCATTGCCTTCATGTAGGTGGCTGATGCTACCTACAGAAGACATAAAGTGAGGGCAAAATATAATAACAAAATAACAGAGAGAGTGCTTGGGAAGAGGGAGTTGAGTGGAGGAGAGGTACAGGCAGAGAGACAAGAGGAGATATCGTACATACGTGGTGATTGTCAATACAAAGTTTTTAAATAAGTGGATCACTACTTTTCTGTATAAAGCAGCATCAAAAGGTGACTCTTTTTTAAAAAAAAATACATTTATTTAGTCTGTGTGAGCAGAGAGAAACAGAAAGAAGGGAAAATGGGCACACCAGGGCCTCTAGCTGCTTCAAACGAATTCCAGATGCACATGTCACTTTGTGCATCTGGCTTTATGTGGGTACTGGGGAATTGAACCTGGGTTGTTAGGCTTTGCAGGCAAGTGCCTTAACTGTACTGAGCCATCTCTTCAGCCCCCAAAGGTGAATCTTTTAAATTTTACCTCAGATAAAGGGATAGTTGCAGGTCATATCTGATCCCCACTTCCTGTCCTGCTCTCTGCTTCCCAGCCTATCATGATGTGAACAGCCTCTGTCACATGCAGCTGTCACCAAGAACTAAGCTCTTCCCCTGTCTTCCTGCCATGATGTATTAAGCCAAAAAGTAAATCTTTCCTGCCTGAGGTTGTTTTTGTCAGGTATTGCCTACTAATCCAGCCTCTCCCCTGTCCTAGCATGGTGTGGGAGAGGGTGTAATGTCACTGCTTCTTGCTCAAGAAGACAGGGACAGGTGACCATTTTGTGGTATGAGTTCCCTACAAAACAGACCCCCTGAGAAGAGAAGCTTCAATTACACAGAAAATAAGCTTTTGTTTCTGAATCACTCACATCCCAGTGACATGAAAATGAGCAGTAATATCATTGGTTGGCATTTCTACATGCTACATAGTAAAAGGTTCTTATGGGACTGGTAGAGCTAGCTGCCTGCTCGCAGGAATGGGCACTGGAACTGAAGAGAGCAGTTTAGTTGTAGCTGAAGCCACAGAGGAGATGACGTCACCAGGGTTACAGAAAATGAGAAGGAAGTGTCTCGTTGGCTCTAATTGACCAAGGAGAGAGCGTGTGGTGAGTTTCATGCTCTGATCACCTGGTGGCATGTGGGTCTTTGTACCTGATTATAAAATCTCTGGGTTCATCATCAAAGGAACTTTCTAGAATCCATGTATGCAGAGCATTCACAATACTGTATATCTCAGCAGTGGATTTGTTTTCTATTTTTCTATTTCATGGGTGAAGACCTGGGCCATTTGGAGTGTGCCTTTAAGGGCTGGGACTGGAAGGAAGGGAGGGAGGCAGGCTGGGTGGCACCTGTGGCAAGCTTGAGGGAGCTTTATGCCCAGGTGAAGGGGGCAGGTGCTGGTAAGTAAAAAAAAAATCCAAAAAATTCAGTAAAGACTGAAGCACAGAACCGGAAAGATTGCTCAGTGGTTAAAGCACTTGCCTGTAAAACCTAATGAGGGACCTGGTTTTGATTCCCTGGTACCCACGTAAAGCCAGATGCACAAAGTGGCACATGGATCTGGAGTTTGTTTGCAACAGCTGGAGGCCCTGGCATGCCCATTCTTTCTCTCTGTCTTCCTTCTATGTCTCTTTTTGCCGGCAAATAAATAAAAATATTTTAGAAAATGGAGCCCAGACACCTCTCAAAAGAAGACATAGAAACCACAGTACCACTGAAGGGCTACTCACCTCAACAAGTGATCGGGGAAGTAAGTGCAAATCAAAGTCATAACGTGAGTTTCTTTTTGTACCAACAGAATGGCTAAAACAACAACCAAATTCCTGACAAATGTAGGCAAGATAGGGACAAGCCAGAACCCTCAACACTCTGACAAGTACCTGAGAAAAATATCCAGGCATAAAGGACATATGTGACTTAGCAGGGGTGTCCCTGGAGGAATGCCCTGCTGTTGGTCCCAGGAACATGCCAGAGCACACTTCACAGGCTGCCACTGCCATGTGCCAAGAGCCTTCTGCAGGGGTGGGGGGGGGACACCAACACAGAAGCATCGTTACAGGGAGCTTATGGTGTACTGTTGGGTTCTGTTTTCTTTTTGTTTTTGCATTTTATTTATTAGCAAGAAGGGAGGAGGGAGGGAGGGAGGGAGAGGGAGAGGGAGAGGGAGAGGGAGAGAGAGAGAGAGAGAGAGAGAGAGAGAGAGAGAGAGAGAGAGAGAGAGAGAGAGAGAGAATATAAATGGATATGCCGGGCCTCTAGCCATTGCAAACAAATTCCAGATGTGTACACAACTTGTGCATCTGGCTTTACATGGGTACTGGGGAATCAAACCCATGACACTAGACTTTGCAGACAAGTGCCTTAAATGATGAGCCAGCTCTCCAGCCCTCTTTTAGTTTATTTTTTTAGTATCTTTTAAAACATTTATTTTATTGTTCCATTGTACATGGAACAATGTGACATAAAGGCATTTTCCTACAAGTGTACAATGGATGTTGAGTTTATCCCTTCCCTTTACCCCTGCCCTCCTTCCTCATCTCTGCTTCCTTCCTCCTGTTTGCTCCCTTTGCTTCTCAAGATAGCTTCATTCCTACTTTCATACCATAAACATGTGTGATTTATCTATCTACAGAAAATCTAAGAAGCACAAATGAGAGAAAAATGGGGTCTTTGTCTTTCTGAGACTGGCTTCCCTTACTATGTGATGACTTCTACTTACATCCATTTCCCTATAAATGAGATTTCCTTTTATTTATACCTAAAAATGCCATTATGTAAACATATCACCTTTTTCTTATCCACTCCTCTGATGTTGGACACCTAGGTTGGTTTAATAGCTCAGTTATTGTGAACAGTGCTGCATAAACATGGATGTGCCAGGTACTCTGATATACTGACTTGGAGTCCTTTGAGTAAATACCCAGGAGGGGAATCTTTGGGTCACGCGGAAGTCTATTTTTTAGTTCTCAAGGGACATCCATTCTGGTCTCCATAGTGGCTGCATATGCTTATAATAGCCCTCAAAATTTATTATCTGCTAATACCAACATTTCTACTAATTTTAAAAATATTTTTATTTATTGACAAGCAGAGATTGATAGAAGAGAGACAGACAGAAAGAATGGGCACACCGGGGCCTCCAGCTGCTGCAAACAGACTTAAGATGCATGCTCCACTTTGTGCATCTGGATTTATGTAGATATTGGGGAATCGAACTCAGGTTGTTAGACTTTGCAGGCAAGCGCCTTAACTGCTGAGCCGTCTCTCCAGCCCTATCGACTACTCTTCTTTATTGACTTTTTCTTTGTCCATCTAATTTTTTTATTGTATGTGCAACGTTGTGGATGGTGCATTGTGGAATTTGTGTTACAATGTCTTCCTTTAGCAGTTTTTTTTTTTTTTGTTGTTGCTGTTACGATTGTTCTGTCTAGCAGTTAAATTCCTGAACTCTGTGATGCTGTCAGACTTGCTCTCTTTGCAAAAGTAGGTATATTTCACTTTGTCGATAGCTGAGAGATTTTCTCTGGTATGCAGTCCTTTCTCTAACCCCTGACCATCCTCAGGGCTGCATGGATTATTGCTCAAGCTGCCCTCTATGGCTGGGCTGAGAGTTTCCCAATCATTCAAGGCACCCATGGGAGCTCCACGCTGCTCAGTGTAATGACAGCGCCCTCTGCAGGCCTCTCTATCCGCTGCCTATCCCTCTATGAACTGGGAACTCATGCAAAAAACCTGGGGTTCAACTCCAGTGCTCACCATGCACTTTCTAGACGCTTTCATGACACCATACTCTGGTGTGTGCTTCTTCAGCCCACTGAGATTTGCCCAGTGCTCAGGTCTGGGGGGTGGCCCCAGGCACAAGGCTGGACTGGGATGGGATTCCCTGTGTGTGTTTTCTCACCTTGTCAAGGATCACAGGCTGTGGCATTAAGAAATGTTCTATCTTGCTTCATAGCTTTGTACTGCTGTGCCAAGTAGCAGTTACATGGGTGGAGGCGGGAGGCAGAGCACAGGCAGTAAAAGCTACCAGGTAACCCTAAAAGGCTTGCAGCTCCTGCCCATGGGGTCTCTGGCTAAGAACCCGGGGCCCCAGAAAGTAAAGATGCTGCAGACGGCTGCCCAGGACCTGCCAGTAAGCAGCTACTCATCTTTACAGTGGACAACTGAGCTTGGTCCCCTGAATCATCACTGAAGACAATGTTGGCTTCCTAAAGATTGCTTGTGGAGAGATCTATTCCTAAATTAATAATCCAGTGGTTCCATTTTCTATATCAGGATCCAGAAGGCAGCCAGGGTCATTCTTGGCATACTATCTAGGAAGATTTGGAAGTCTGGACCCCAGTGAATCTACTAAGGGGTGTGTTCTCACTTAGCTGCCAGCCTTGTCTCTCAGGAGGATGGCTCCCTGACCACCTTCATGAGAAGGAGCAAGAACAGCTAGGTTAAGGAGCCCTGAGGACTTTTATTTTGGTGCACTGGGGATGACCCCAGGGGTTATCTTACACCACTGCTTTACCACTGAGTCCCCGAGATTTTAAATTACTGTAGAAACTAGGGAGTCTTGTTGGGTTACTTGCTGGGTTGGTCTAGTTATTGTTATCTTCAACAAAAATAATATCTCCAAAAGCAAAGATTTGGTTGAAAAGGCAATTTTTATCCAAAAGAGTGCCCTGGATATTGTATATACATGCACTGCAATTTATATTATTTTGTTCAGATTGAATGTCAAATTCAGCAAGTAAAATGGACTGTGCCAAGAAAACATGAATACGGCCCTGGTGCGTGGGAGAAAAATTACAATGGAATTAGATATGACAAAAAATACAGTGTCAAAATTCTGCTCAGAGAAAAAAATCATTTGAGTTTTATATCCCAAACAATGGACTTGCCTTTTGAGTAAGTAATTTCAAGATGTTCTTATGGGCACATATGCATCTTGCTTAGGGATACTCATAGAGAAGACATAACTGATTTTATTTTATTTTATTTTATTTTTTGCATTTCTCAACATGATGATTAAGTCAATGACATCATTAATGCCACTTTTGTAAATGATTCATTTGTCAGGGACTCCTAAACTTCCTTCAGGCTTCTTTCTTTCTTTCTTTCTTTCTTTCTTTCTTTCTTTCTTTCTTTCTTTCTTTCTTTCTTTCTTTCTTTCTTTCCTTCCTTCCTTCCTTCCTTCCTTCCTTCCTTCCTTCCTTCCTTCCTTTCTCTTTTCTATTCTTTTTTCTTTTCTTTCACCAGGCTACAAACCCTTGAACTGCCAACTCCCAGTCCCTGTCACCTCCCATCGCTAGACCATGGCTGCACTTGTCCTTTGGTGTTAAGAGGACCCCAGTCCCCAGCCCCATCAGATACCCAAATCCAAAGATGTTCAAGTTCCTTACATAACATGGTGTAGTATTTACACAGTGCAACACAGTGTGCTTCAGAGAATCTCGAGATGACTTCACATGTGTAATACAATGTCGATACCACACAAATAGTTGTTACACCATAGTGTTTAAGGAACCATGACAAAAAAATTCTATGTGTTCAGTACAGATGCGATTTCGTTTTCAAGTATTTGGCTCTGCAGATGGTTGAATCTGGACCTGAAATCCATGCATACAACCTGCATATGCCTTTCTGTACAATACAGGCGTTCCTCTGTTCTTGGCAGAGTAGAGGGTTCATCTCCTGGTTCACCTTTATGTGCTAAGCCCTGGGGCCGAGGCTCACAATGAAGAGGGTGTCTGTGTGCATGAGAAACTCACACCTGGGAGAGACCACGACTGTTTGCAGAGTTCCTATGTGGCTTCAATTTACAACATACACTTTTGCAAAATACTCAACATCTTTCAGGTTACATCTATAATATATCCTGTCAGTTCCTTGCTTTTTATTAACTCTCTCAAAATATGACTTAAATCTTCTAACGTGAAGGTAGTCTGGTGTGGAAAGAGATAAGAGGCCAGCTCTGCTGTTTTTTAGTTATTTGATTTGGGGCTTACTTCGGTTATTGTCATGGTTTGATCCAGGTGTCCCCCACAAACAAGTGAATGTGTTCTAGGTAATCAATCCTCAGCTGATGGCAATTAGGGAATTACAGCTGGGCGTGGTGGCGCACGCCTTTAATCCCAGCACTCGGGAGGCAGAGGTAGGAGGATCGCTGTGAGTTCGAGGCCACCCTGAGACTACAGAGTGAATTCCAGGTCAGCCTGGGCTAGAGAGAGACCCTACCTCGAAAAACCAAAAAA
>PVHP010002986.1:0-48178 GCA_004024765.1 Zapus hudsonius | reverse complement strand
GGTGGTGCACACCTTTAATCCCAGTACTCAGGAGGCCGAGTAGGAGGATCACTGTGAGTTTGAGGCCAGCCTGAGACTACAGAGTGAATTCCAGGCTAGCCTGGGTAGAGTGAGATCCTACCTCAAAAAAAAAAAAATACATTGTGGTATTATCTGCTGTGCACATCCTCTATGATTGTCAGGAGTAAATGAAATAATATATATGGAAGAGTTTTCTAAATCACACAGTGTTAGATTTATAGGCTCCCAAATCCTCGGAGGTACTTGTTTCCACAGTTTGAGAACATGCACATCCCCAGGGTGGTTTCGAGGTGGTCCTTCATAACTGAGCAACACTAGTCAGTCAGTTCAAGTTCACTAGGAATTAAACTTGAGGTGTGCGTGTAGTGTTGAAGATCAAACATAGGTACTTATGTGTGCTAAGCACATACTGTACCACCAAGCTATTTCCCAGTCCTAAACCTGCAGACTTCAAAATACTATTAACATATATGAGAAAGAAAGGTTATCCCTATTCATAAAAGACTAAATATTTCAGATCACAAGACAACATCTCTACAGGACATGACGAGAATGTGCTCCGCATGTAGATGTAACAGGATTTTAGAAATGTCAAAAATATGTTCCTGCTGCATGGAATAGATCATTGCCTCAAAAAAAAAAGTGTAGCCTTTTTTTGGTGTGGAATTGTATTTTCCATGGCAACCAACCCTAGTCTCTGGTACATTTAAAGGGAGTTGGCAGCTTTGATATCACTGTGCATGGGTAAGCACCTGTTTGGGAGAGAGACCAAAATGACTCTGGGAAATTACATTTACTAGAATAAAATGTAATCACAGGGGCTGAGATCATTGGTTTGCATTTTCCCCAGCTGGGAATTGCTATCATTTTCCTGTAAGAGGGAAAGGATTCCCAGGCCTTGTCATGCGGAGCGGTCTAGCCTACAAGTATATCAGTATCTTTGAAACTGTATTGACACACTCCAGTTTCTGACAGCAGACTAGACCTTCTAGATCAAATAATATGTCCCACTTTACCATCTAATTACCTATGACAGTATTGAATATGTTTTAGTGTCCTCCCCAAATTGTGTTAGGAAAATTGAATGAGAAGGTTCTATTATGCTGACCAGAGAATTCTGCTTCTCACTAATATATTGTAGTTTCACTTAAAATAATACATGTATTTTTTCTCTAATTGATTTTGTGGTACTGCTAAGACATTTAACTCTGCCTATATCCAAAGCATGTACTCTCTCTTACCTTTCCTTCATAAATCCAATGCTGCTTCATACTATCTCGAAAGTTTTTAAAAATATATTTTCTATTTATTTGCAAGCAGAGAGAGATAAGGAGAAAGAGAGAGACAGAGAGAACAAGCATGCCAGGGCCTCTGCAAACAAACTCCAAATGCATGTGCCATTTTGTGCATCTGCCTTTACATGGGTACTGGGAAATCAAACTGGGTTGTTAGGTTTTGCTGGCAAGAGCCTTAACCACTGAGGCATATCTCCAGCTCCCTTGAATTTCCTTATTTCTTTTTATTTATTTATTTGTGTGTGTGTGTGTGTGTGTGTGTGTGTGTGTGTGTGTGTGTGTGTGTGAGTGTGTGTGTGTGTGACTTCTTGAGTAGAAATCCTTAAGTAGGAAACCCCTTGGTCTACAGATGGGAACATCTGGCTGCACCTCTCTTGCTAACCCCAACCTTCCTTCCTACCTGATTCTGACCTAACCTGAAACCCTCTTCTTCAGTGTACTCCTTGGTTCCCAAACTCCACTGTTCTTAGCACCTAGGAGAACAAGCAAAACGCCCAGGACTCACTCCCCATCACTTCTGATCTGCCGCTCAGAACAGCACCCCAGGCACGTCTGACAGGCATGGGGCAGAGAAGCATCCAAAATGCTGATGTTGACTAGGAGCTTTTGGTTGAAATTATTCACCACAGGAGTGTGGACAACTGATGGGTACTTATCATCAGACAGTGGTAGAATTTAGGGCAGTTACTTAATAAGATTTCTACAAGGTTAAACAGGAAGTCTTAGATTTGAGGCTGGGGCAGCCCTGTTCTCAAATCATAAGAGATATGCCTGACTGATTTGGGAAGCTTCTTCCTTCCTTCCCTGAGTTCACAGCCTTGAAATATTCCACCTCCCCAGCCCATCTCTTCCTTTGGTACTCCATGACACCCAGCTGAGAAGGGGTGTCATAATGGCAGGGTTTGCTGAGAGGGAAAGCTGAGCATATCTTTCTCTCTGGACCTTCAGAAGTCAGGTGTATGCTGCCCTCTTCTCCCTCAAGAGGATACATAAATGTCCCAGAATTTACAGACTCTAAAGTAGACAGTGGACCCCCACATTCCCTCTGCCTTTCTTCTCTCACAAATGCAATCTTGATAGTGGGCTTGCAGCTTGCTTCTTTCTGCAGTGTCCTCTGGGATGAAGGCTGGGCTTGAATGGGCCAGCACGATGATGCTGTTTTTTCACATGGTAGATGAATTCTGGTTCTATTATTAGCACTAAGGCAGAACTCAAACAACTTAAACCCAAAACTTAACCCCAGTCTTTGCTCCATTTAGAAATTTCTAGAAATTGCTGATGGCAGTGCCATTGGACTTGGCATACCCAACCCCATTGCATTGGATGACCACCAAGGCTAGATCTAAAGCCCACATATGGAAGTGCAGATGTTTCCCTGGGGAGAAGGGAAGCCTGGAGGAGAACTATGGTCTCTGGTTTTAGTTAGGTGCTGCACCGAACAGTTCCTCTTCTACTTTTCATGTTATGAAAGGGAAGCCAAGGGTCAGACAAACCAACTCACCTGATGAGTTTCTGGAAACCCCCAAGCCCTGCAAACCTATCCAACCCAGAAAATTACATTCAGCAACTGTAATTCAGGGCTTTGGACTTGATATCCCTCACAAGAAAGCTCTAGAGAAAATAGTCAATGTTTTCCCACCACTCCCTAAATTAGGAATTAGGATGCCTTATAACTTAGTGACCTTTTAAATAAACTATTTACATTGAAAGAAAAGACAATATTTTTATCTCACTTAAAGAACTAGAGGTCAGGCCTGGATGCTTTCTAGATGAACAAGCACTTAAGAACAACTTCAGGGGCTGGAGAGATGGCTTAGCGGTTAAGGCACTGCCTCCAGTGCCTAAGTCCCTGGGTTCAATTCCCCAGTACCCACATAAGCCAGACCCACAAGGTGGTGGCCCTAATACTCTCTCTCTCTCTCTCTCTCTCTCTCTCTCTCTCTCTCCCCTTGAAAATGAATAAATAAAAATATTTAAATAAAACAACTTCAGTTTCTGAGTCTCCAAAGACCCCCCCCAGGCCCCTCACCCCCACCTTCATGTTCAAGGATCTTGGCAGTGAGGGAAGTGTCTCTAAACCTGTGGTTCTCAGATAAATGTCCCCAAACCCTACTCACAGGAGCCCTGTAGGATATCTTAAAATTTCAAGGTCAACACATTGGGAATTCTAGCCCCCAGTTTGCCCTAGCTAAGCACACTTCATTCCTTTGGATGATACCCTATCTTTGTGAAGCTGAGCTTCGGTTGTTGCTGTGATAAAAAAAAAAAAAAAAAGCCAAGTGACAGTCTATGGAAAACACGACCTTCCTTAGGGAGGCATTAGCCAACCTGATTCCTAGGCTTGAGAAGTTGCACAAGGCCCAACAGCGCAACCACACCACGAGTAAGTAGCCATAACTGCTTAAACGAAATGAAAATACTATTTTTCAATTTGAGCAAGTTTTCTAATTAGTCACTTAAAGTTGTTAGGACATACAAACTGAAGTTTAAGCCATGCCTGCTTAGTAAGCAGATCTGTGAGGTATCTACTTGGCCTTGAGACTGGAAAAAATTACTAAGCAGTTAGTCATCCTGAATCAGGAATGTCTGAAAGCTCTACCCTATGCCTCTGAGCTGCCTCCCCAATGTCATTAGGGGCCATTTGGGGGATGGGGCTATGATTCCAGCAGGTGCAGACCCAGGGCTCACAGCACAGGACAGACTCCTTATACAGCTTCACTGAGGCAGAGAGGCATCAAAGCCTCTCGACTCTGAGCGAGGGGGGGGGGAATCTTTGTAGTTAATGAGCTAGAGGAGAAACTCCTTTCTGATAAGGCAGACCTTATCTGTTCCACGAGGAATATTCTTTGAGAGACCATCCTCGGCGCAACTAGCCCAAATCATACAGGAAACCACGGGCCCCATGGTGGATGGATGGCAAGACCTCCCTGGAGAGGAATGAAAATAACCTTTGGCACTGGGGAGGGTGCCACGGTCTGCTCTTAATGACAAAGTGTGGGCCAGTCAATTTGAGCCATTGAGGATCTAGGTGGGATCTGTTTTGTGAGGGGACCACCCTGGAGAAGGAATCCCAGTGAGGCACCCAGGGGACAGTCATGGGAGCTCTGCCCATGAAGTCATGCTGGTGGGGGGGGAGGGAGAGGGGATGAAGGGATAGGAGTGTGGGGGGGTTATGACCGAGAATCCCTGTGGTGATTAATAGCAGGTTGGGAGGGATGGTGGTGACTTCAAGAAAAGAGACTCAATCTCCATGAAAACTATAACAACAAAATGAAAGGAAGAAAAACTTTCCTGGCAGGCACCAGAGTAGAGCAGGGTAATGTGACCCGGCTCTCCTTAGAGGTTGTCCCTCTGACTTAAGTAGGTAGATCAGCACCTATATCTCATGATCATCAGGTTCAAGGGTGCTTCCCTCACTAGATCTATCACTGCCTTTCCTGGCTAACCTATGTCTAAATTAGTCTCCTCCCCATTCCTTCTCAGTGGTATAGTGTAGTGACCTGGTGCCATGGATCACATAGGTGAGGCAGGTATGGAATACTGTTATTTGTTTTCTCACAGGCCCTGCAGCAAGAGAGGACAAATGACCATTGCTGACCTGTTTCAATGACAAAATAACCCACAAAGCTCACAGGGGAGAAACTTACAAAGGATAGGGTAAGCTCATTTTGAGACTCACTACCCTATCTGTCCACTGCTTGCCAGAGAACCTATGGCCCCTGGGAAAGGCTGCCCCTCTGCCTATTTGCTTGGCTGACCACTTGCCAAGAATAATCTGGATGGTTCTAGTTTCTTCACTCAGAGGAGGCCACATCTGCGCCTGTGGGCTGCTCCCAGAATCACATTAGGCAGAGAAGAAATGCTCACTTGTAAGGAGAAGAACCCGCCAGATGTGGGAGTCACACGCCTTTAATCCCAGCACTTGGGAGGCAGAGGTAGGAGGATCGCCATGAGTTTGGGGCCAGCCTAAGACTCCATAGTGAATTCCAGGTCAGCCTGGGCCAGTGAGAGACCCTACCTCGAAAAACAAAACAAAACAAAATGGGAAAAGGCCATCTTTATTTCACTTTTGCTAACTGAAAAAACAAAAAAGCAGGTAGTGAAGAGAGAAACTGAGATGGGGAAGTGGGGGCTGGATGGTACAGTTCTAGAATTCTAGCCACCAGAGAGAGGCTGAGGCAGGAGGATCACAAGTTCAAGGCCAGTCTGAGCTACAGAGTGGGTTCAAGTTCAGCCTGGGTAACTCAGTAAAACCCTGTCTCAAAATTAAAAAAAAAAATTGGTGGGCTAGAGATGTTGGAAATTTGAGGCAGAAAATAGACCAGACTGAGCTCAGACAAGGATACCTTTATTCAGCAAGGAGCAGAGAGTGGACAGCCATATCTGAAGTCATGTTCCCAGATAAGCTTTCTGCAGACTCTTTCTAAGACTGCAGGTCAAGTTTGCCTGGGCCTGGGCTTTCCTAGGGGGACAAAAGGTGACCATATGAATGTGGATTGGGCTTGCTGCAGAGCTCTTCAAAAGGGCCTTATCAGAGATAGGGTCCTTTACGTATGTAAAACATTCTCCAAGGTACTTGAGGTGCTATCTGGGTAAGTTTCGGTGTGAAAATATTTTCCCAGGCTCAGAGCTGCATCTTCCCTTCAAGAGAGATTGCTCAGTGGTTAAGGCACTTGCCAGTAAAGCCTAACGACCCAAGTTCAATTCCCCATTACTCATGTAAAGCCAGATGTACAAAGTGGCACATGCATCTGGAGTTCATTTGCAGCAGCTAGAGGCCCTGGCATGCATATTCTCTCTTTCTTTCTCTCTCTGTCTCACTCTCTGCTTGCAAATAAATGAATAAATATTTTTTAAAGGTGGTAGGGATGCAGCTTAGTGGTTCAATGACTACTTAGCATGAACAAGGCTCTGCACTCAGTCTATAGAACTGAGGAAAAATGGAGGAGGAAGAGGGAGGAGGAAGAAGGTAGGAATATGACATACACCCTGGCTTGTCCTTGGCCTAACAGGGAAGTCTGTCCCTGTCTCATATTATGTTTCCAGAGCCTGGGGAATCATCCTTTTATCAGTAAGGCCTCAGATAGGATCCCATTCTAGCCCAGGCTGACCTGTAGCTCACACTGTAGTCCCAGGCTAGCCTGGAACACAGCGATCCTCCTACCTCTGCCTCCCCAGAGCTGGGATTAAAGGTGTATGCCACCATGCCTGGCTAACTCTCCTATTTTTGATCCGACCAGATACGTGCTTCTGATCTTGTTCTAGATTCCAGAGCATTACTTGGCACGGTGTCTACTGTGGTAGGAAGCAGGCAACCTCTGCATCTTACACTGAACGTTGCCAGAGGTGCCTACCTGGGGTGTGCGCTTGTCACAACGGATGATGTATGTGTCACCATCTGCCAAAAGCAGTCCAGGCCTGATTAGTTCCATTGCTACCTGTTCTGAAGCTGTCTTTATAACAACAGACATAAAAATTACGGTTCCCTGGGAGGCTCCCACAGCCCATTGCTGTGCTGGCTAAGACACTTCATTGTCTGGGCAGGTTTGCTGTGGCTTATTGCAGGAGACATTAATGGCTTTTGTTACACAGGAATCAGGAAAAGACATTCTTCATGATCCTTGTTTTCAATGCCCTACTTACCAACTTCATCCCTGATGTTTGCAAGTTCGAGTGACAGTTCTTTTTCTTTCACAAGGGCACTTTCATTCTGAAAAAAACAAAATGGATACAGAGAGTCCCCTAGTTTTATGCTAGATAAGTACTTTCACATATTTAATTAATGAATCATATTAAGCAAATACTTAGACATCTAGCCCTTAAGGAGATAATACTCATTATATAAGCATATAAATATTTTACAAATCCAGGCTAGACTTATTCATTTGTATTCAATCAAATGTCAAAAGCTTGCAAAATAATACATAGTAATGCACACATTCTCTATATGAGACTCTTGTGTATCATCCTGGAATGGTTCTTTGCACAGCTGTGTCTTACACATTAATATGCTATCACATATTACTGTATACTTCTAATGCTTATTGGATTTTTTGTGACAGTGATTTTTGACAATGAAAATGCCCCTGCTATGTTTTCCTGAGGGGGGGGAGTTTTATTTTACCAATTATTCCTTTAACATACCCCTTTTGTCCATAACTGGTTAGTTACCCAATGAATAAGAAAGACCAGAGAAGAAGCTCTGACAGGAGATATTTCTTGCTGTAATAACCAACAATAAGGTTTCCAAATGTTTGACTATAGCCATAACAAGAAGGGACAGGAAGAGCTGTACACTTGAAGTATTATTTAGGGTCAATTTGCAACTAAATGATCACTAAGTTGTTTACAAGTCAAATATATTCTGTGCTTTAAAACAGAGAAGTAGAGGCTGGAGAGATTGCCCAGTGGTTAAAGGCGCTTGCCTGAAAAGCCTAAGGACCTGCATTCGGTTCACCGGTACCCACATATAGCCAGAAGCACAATGTGGTCCATGCATCTAGAGTTCCTTTGTAGAGGCTAGACGCTCAAGGCCCTGGTGCTCTCGCTCTCGCTCTCATAAATAAATAAAATATTTAAAAACAAAACAAAATAAAACACAAAAAAAAACAGAGAAGTAGTTAAAGATATGCTGAGCATGTAATGTAGATTTCTGAGTCATCAGAGTTTATTATCATCTTTTTGCTAAACACTGCTAATAAGAAGTAGGAAATCATACCAAGTTAGACATGCCAGCATGCTAAGAAAGTCTATATGTCACTCAACAGAATGGACCCCCAAAGCAAACTGATTTCTAGAGAGAAAGCTTTGGCTAACATGTAGACTGAACACATAGCATGGATCTCCTCAAGATGCTCGCTGCCCTTGTTTACTGCACTTTTCCCATTCAAGGCACCCAAAGGTCCCCAGGGCAGCACTATTGGGAGACACTACAGAATCTTTAAGAGGTGAGGTCCCAGCGGGAGGTCAGGGTCACTAAGGCACTGGGAATGTGCCCTTTGAGGAGAATGTGGGACCTGGCCTCCTCTTATTTCCTCTTCCTTCCTGGCTGTGAGGTAAGCAGTTTGATTTATGACAAGTTCCCCACCACTGCCAGCAAGTATGCTCTCCTGAGGCCCAAAGCAAAAGTGCATCTGATGGATCTTGGACTTGAACCTTGGAAACTATAAGCCCAAGCAACCTCTTCCTCTTTATAAGCTAATTAGACCAGGCATTTCATTATAGTGTTAGAAAGCTGACAATTATAATATCCTTACTTTATGGCTGACTTTGCCTTTGGTTTGGGTCACTCAATGGGATGAACCTGTTCTCACTGGGACCTGAGACAATTCCCACAATCTTATTTCTGGGTCTGCTGCATTTGGCCTCAGGTAACAGGATCTACTTTGGATTCCCGGGAGAGCTACAAGATTATCATACAATTATCATGGGATGGGGGGGGGGTAATGGATTGTATGAGAGGCCTTTGCTAAGTAATGTCATAATATTCATAATGCCAAAATAAAACTTGGTATAGTAATCAAGCTACTGACACTTATTGACTAATGATTCTCTTAAGAAAGTTAGCAGTAATTGCTGTTGTTCTTGGTTGCACACCAACACTAGATGGTAATATTGTAGCAAAATGAGCGTGAGCTCACTGCCTCCCTCCCCTATATTCATTGTTACATTCTTCAGGCCACAGATGGCCAGTCACATAGCATGAGGTGAGAAACTACCAGAGCTTTTAAGTTTAGTGAGACAAAAGAAGGATTTGCTTTAACTGTGATAAGGAAGTTAGGAAAAGATGAGGCAGGAGGATACCTGGGGAGGATTATCTGAACTTCCTGGAACCCATTGTAAATGTGTGAGTTGCTAGATGCTTGTAATTTACATGCTTAATGTCAGTACACATCTCTGTATCCTACTATAAAATCTCTTTGTAACTGAGGTTCGGAGCCAATGCTTCATTTATGCTTGGTCTGCCGGGACCCAGATGTAAAATTAAAACTCCCCTCTCCTCTTGCTGTGAAGGCTTTGTCTGTTTGTTACTGGATATTTCTACAACAGTAAGACCCAGATGCTTAAGATGCTACATGCTTCCATGGCTGGATTCTGAGAAATCAAGCTGAAGCTAAGCTGCAAGCTTCCTCCCTGATGGCTATCTTTCATAGTGCTCGAAGGGGCCATGTAGGCTTCTGGGAGCAAAAAGTTTTACCCAATGGTGGACCCTTTGTGCGATACAACCAACCAGCCAGGCAACAGTGACATGAATGTTACTGGACAACCAACTGTTTTCTGATTGTATTTGAGGCCCCCTCTGTGATAGGTCAGGCAGCTCCATAGATCTCTCCCCTTGAGTGGGAGGTGTCTCTAGCCAGAGCCCAAACCTAGGTGCTAAAACTGATTGGTCAGGTATGAACCAACCACCTGTAGGCCTACCCACCTAGGGCAGGAAATACTGACTGAACAGTTAATCCACCCTCTCTACATCACATGGCAAGCCAGTAGAAGGACCTCTGAATCTCAGGCCTTAGAAAGGTAATGCCTTCCCCCAACGTAGCCTAATGGCTGGTGTGAGGGAAAGCTCCAGATTTTTCCCACATGAACCTTTCCTTCTCATGATGGGAGCCCTGTGTTCTCTTAAACTCTCCAGGTTTTCTCCCCACATTGGTGGCTGGAGAACTCTGTAAACTCCCCATGTTCCCTTAAATAATAAAGTCTCCCACTATACCTTAATAAATTGTTGTCTATGATTTTAATTCTTTAACTTTGTAGACAAGAATTTGGGTACTCCTTAAATTTTGGGGTGCACTGGAGTTTTTGCTGGGCACTATCTAAATTCTAACCCCCAGCTCACCCTGCTCACCTCCATGGGAAGGAATTCAAGCCTGATACCGAGAGAAAAATAAAATTTAAAAAGAAAAAGAAGTATGATGATTGATCATACTTTGAGGAGTATCAGAGCCTGCTATAGTCTGAATGTCTGTGTCTCACCCAAATACATATGCTGAAACCCTAATCCCCTAATTAATGCTGTCAACATTGGGCCTATTCACAGCTAAAGAATGGGGAAGCTAGAATATGGAGAATGTTCTAATCAGAGGGCTTGTCCTAAGAGCAGCCTAGTATGACCAGCCAACACCCATCTTTCTACAGCTTAAGAAAATGTAGTATTTTAAGAGGGGGTAATTTCAAGATTTACCTTAAAAATAGTTATAAACTAGTGAAATCATCTTACTTGCTTCTATTAACAAGGATAACTCGAAAAACTCACATCCCCCCACTTCTGAAACACAGCCAGAGGACCAAAATCCCATGCTTATCAATCCCAAAATAGCATCAGTAAAGTGTCCATCTCCAAGTGATGAGTTGCAAAGCCTCAGACAGGGACTGGCAGTGCACAACCCAGAACTTTTAAAAAAAATCCAACAAACTCCCTCTAATTTCAAACCCAAAGTCAGGTGATTCCCTCTGCTCCCTAGAATGACTGGCTCCAGACAGATGTCCTGCTATAGGATCTCCTTCCTCACAGCACAGTGTTCTGTCTCCCCTAGGTATATACAGATCAGGAAGGACCAGCTGGAAGGCCCTGTGAGGGGACAGGCACCGGGCTGACCATGGAGGTGGGAGCAAGTGAAGTCCTCTGACCCGAGTTGCTCTGATGAAAAGCTAAAGCCCATGGATCCCTGGCAACCAGGTCTTTAGGAGAAACCCAAGCTTGAGAGAAAAAGCGAGAGAGTAAGAGAGGGAAAAGGAAATGGATGGGAAAGAGAAGAAGGGAAAGCAGAAAGGAAACAGAAGTGAAAGGCTGTGTCTTCTCCCTCTATGCACGCCAGAGCCAGTAAGAGATACCACCAAGAAAGAGTGTGGGGGCTGGAGAGATGGCTCCATGGTTAAGGTGCTTTCCTGCAAAGCCCAAGGACCTGGGTTTGATTCCCCAGTACTCACATAAAGCCAGATGCACAAAGTGGCACATGCATCTGGAGTTCTTTGAAATAGCTAGAGGCCCTGGTGCATCTCTCTCTCCTCTCTCTTTACAAGTAAATAAATACTAAGTAGACTCGTATGAAGCTGTGGAGGCAGCTCAGTGGGAGACACTTTCCTAGCATGCATGAGGCCCTGGGTTTGATGCCCAACACTGCAAAAAAAAAAGAAAGAAAGAAAGAAAGAAAGAAAGAAAGAAAGAAAGAAAGAAAGAAAGAAAGAAAGAAAGAAAGAAAGAAATGACTAAACTCTGATAAGTTCTGGCTAAAGATGACTTACTAATTAGTAAAGGTCAACTTCTATAAACATTTTCTATAGGTGATGCATGGGGCTTTGGGAGTCCTTTACCTCAATTACTTCTTAAAATACACTTAATTTGTGGGATCTACAGAGCCTGATATTCCACGAATCTCCCCAACTTAGATACCAAGTTCCCTATGCAAAATAGTGTTATATATACATAGACACTACTCACATCCTCCTAGAGAAGTGAAATCACTAGATTGCATGTATGTATGCATGTATATATGTGTGTATGTATGCATTGCTACAAATAAATGTGTTATACTGTACTGTTAAGATAATAATAGTAAAAAATACCTTTATAATTGTAAATTTTCCCTCCTAAATATTTTCGATCTATGGTTGGTTAAATCTGTGGGTACAGATCCTGTGGATAAGCAGGGAAGATTGTCCTGGCCTGTGAGTCCTGGGTTTAATTTCCTTTTTAAGGGGGAAAGAAACTGGAGTTCTATAATGAAACCTGCTGGGAAACTGTAAGAGCAGGAGTTTTTATCCAGAGTCCACAAGGTCCATTAAATACTGCACACACCAAACCCCCCCTCTCCTTGCTTGGATGGAGGCAGCCTCACGATCCAATCTGGATTAGGACAGGATTGAACACTTCTGACCACACAGCTGGTCACATCTGCCTGGTGAAGACACAGTCAGATTCAACCTTATTTGGTTCTGTGGAAAATTCTCCCGCTGTACTACCCCTACCCCATAGCCTGTGCTTCCCATGTCTGCCCTTGACATTGACTTGTGGGTTGCACATTAGTACATTCTAAGTGTCTGGCCCCCCTTCAGCATAGTTTGTCTGTACTGTAATTCCAGATAGAGTATCTATTTAGTCCCCCACCACCACCCCATCCCCAGCAGCTCTGGAAAGGCCTTTCTGATGGCTGCTGGACACATTCCTGCCAAAGATGTTGACACAGCTCAGCCCAGGCTCACCAAGGTCAGTCAGCCCATGCCTTCTGGTGACCGTTCTTCCTCTTTAAGTGCTTATGTTTGAAATGCTATCAACCCTTCTAACTCACGAATTCTCCACATCAAGTAAATGGCCTTTGTCTCCTGCAAGACAAACTAGAATGTCATAGTGCCACCTGCAATGGGATGAACACTTCTTAGGTGGGAGCTAAACATCAGGGGCCCCTTCCCCCATTAATCCTTCATGCACATGTCCCCCTACTTGGCTCCACAGAGTCAGCAGATGTCTTGGTCTTGAGGCCCTTAGATTCTGGGAATACACAGGACTCCAGCCTTAGACAGGTGGGGTGAGTGGAAGACAGAGGGGGCACGGCTGCCTCTGATGGCCGAGGCTCAGGGTTAGATCAGCACTTCCCTACATGGGGAATGTGTGGCTAATTTCCAAGTGGTTCCAAACACGTGAACTCCTGTATTCACTCAAAAGGGCTAAATATAGAGCTGAGCATGAAGTATCCAAACTGTCCTGGTGACATAGTTCAGACATCCCAAAGTCAAAGAAGGCTGCTCCTCTCCAGTGACTGTTTAGTCCAGGACAGGCTTAACTGGAAAGGGACACTGAGCATGCGTGGACTCCTCAAGCTACATCTTATTAACCCCTCTTTCACTGAGTCATGTACCTGTCTCCCAGCTCTCCATGCATTTCTGTGTGGTCTGGAAACTCACAAAACAGAAGGGTCGGGCCGGGCGTGGTGGTGCATGCCTTTAATCCCAGCACTCAGAGGCAGAGGTAGGAGGATCAGTGTGAGTTCAAGGCCACCCTGAGACTACAGAGTGAATTCCAGGTCAGCCTGGGCTAGAGTGAGACCCTACCTCGAAAAAACAAACAAACAAACAAAAAATAGCAGGGTCCACAAAACATCCACTTCCACCCTCTTCCTCCAGCCCTGAATGCATATGCAACTGCAGGTCTGCTCCCCTGGCCTACTTGCAAACTTGGCCCCTAAATGTCAAGGTCTTTCACAAACCCCTGAGGAACGCTGCCTGTCACCTTTCCTAACTAGAGACACCTGGCAAAGCAGATAAGCTAACTCGTCATTCCATTAACATCAAGCAACTGGATGTATGGCTGAGCCCCAAGCCAGTCTGCCACCCTCGGTTAAGGTTACATTAACTGGCTTAGGCAGTGGGCATCATCTGTTTCAATGGCTGATGTGACTCTGTGTGGTAATAGGAAGTGAAAACGCCTCTCCTCGTTAGCATCACCTATGTGATCCACTACCCAAGCCTCTCCTTGAAGGAGAAAACCACCACAGAACATAGGATGCTTTATTGCATCCTGGTGTCTCCAGGGTGCCTTGGTTCAACAGTACATCTCCTGACTGAGTGCCTACTATGTGCCAGGCAGGCTGTATCTACCTTCCAGAAATGAGTCTCTCAGAGTCAGCTAATGCATATGCAATTACAGAGCAGTGTGACAGAACCCAGTGGGCAAAGCTACCTTGGAGATTTAGACTGAGGCCAGAGGAGGAATCAGCAGGAGCTATGGTGGGAGATTCCTAGGCCAAGGCCAGGAGAACTAGTGATACAAAATGGTACCTGGGGCTTTCTGGGAACTTTTGTCACCCCACCAGATAGGCTCATCTGTTTTTCTTTGGAACTTTCTGCTTCTAGTCTTGCTGGAAGCATTCTTGATTCATTGCAGGGGGGACTGAGGACATGTTCATGAATTTCACTGTAGTTCTGGCATTATTATAAGCCCTGTCCTTCCCACCTGATTGAATAGATTCATATATATGTACACACACATGATGTATATATGTATACATATACATACATGATTGAATATATGTATATGTATATACATTCATTGATACATACATACATATTTAGAGAAGAGGCATATATGTTTAAATTATATATAGATATATATGCATGACCAGTGACTCTTAATAATCTTTCATTCATATACATATACATATACAAATATATTTTATTTTTGAGGTAGGGTTAGCCCCGACTGACCTGGAATTCACTATATAGTCTCTGGTTGGCCTTGATCTTCCTACCTCTACCTCCTACCTCTGTACCCTGCCGGGCTTCTTTCTTATATTTTTAAACTGTTCTGATATCAGTGCAAATCAGGGAGACCCACCCATGGGAGCTGGGGCATTCCCCACCCCAAGCTAAATAAAGAGCACAGAGGAGGGCTGGAGAGGTGGCTCAGCAGTTAAGGTGCTTGACTGCAAAGCCTAACAAGCATGGTTCAATTCCCCAGTACCCATATAAAGCCAGATGCACAGGGTGGTTCATACACCTGAAGTTCATCTTCAGTGGTTAGAGGCTCTAGTATGCCCATTCTCTCTGTCTCTGTTCTCTCTCTTTTTCTCTGTTTGCAAATAAATAAAAGGAAATCTTGAATAAAAGAGCACAGAAGGGATTAAAAGCTAAAACTACAGAACCAGGTTTAGTGGCACACACTTGTAATTCCAGCACTTGGTAAGTAGAGGCAGGTTCCAGGCCAGTTTGACTTATATAAAGAAAGACCTTATCTCACAAAAAGAAAACAAAATTTTAAAAAAGGACAAAAAAATGAAATCTTAGAATTTTGGTATTTGAGGAAATATCTGGGTTCTTTTTATTGTGAATTAAAAAAATTCGCACTTGACATACTTGCAAAGAAAATTGCAAGAAACTAAGGAGCTTTCTCATTCTTTCCAGAAACAGTATTGCTTTTTACCCATAAACACAAGTTAGGATTTAATTGAGTAGGCTAAAAAGTTGTCATAAGGAAATATGTTCTTTTGTCTTTCCAAACGAGCCAGCCATGAAATGACCTCATCAGAATACACACGTCCTCAGAGTTGCTTTGGTGACACCTTTTTGTGACCATTACATTCATTTCCAATATTAATATCATGAACACTGGCTAGATTCATAAAGCAGCACTGTGTTAAAAACCCTTGGGAGGTTGAGTGACCTTTTGATTTTCATTTCCGTTATGGCTTTAAGATGCTTGGTCTGAGGTAATTGATAAGTATTATTTCTATCACATATAATTAACACAAAGGCACCGTGTACTTGTATAATGAGCCCCTTTTCTACTCTGAAATGAAATTTTAGTATAAACCCATCAAACGCAAAATACTGTTTGTATGTAATATTTTTCTGTTCACTTCAATGTCTAATTGTGTGTGAAAACCAAGTACAATCAAACCCTGTTAAAAGAAATCTGAATGACTAAACTTAAAAGCGTGTCGTTCCAAGCCTTTGCCCTTGGTGCATGCCAGGGAGAGTCACTGGTTAAAAGAAAACCAAGAGACTGTGGCTAATGAGGAAGGACCCTCACAGCTAAGGGAACTCACAACTGGATTGCTAATGAGCAATAGAAAGGACATTGACGAATGGCCAAGGGGAAGGAATGATCATCCAAGAAACAGTGCAGGGAGTCTAGATCCCAGGTAGGAAACGAACCAACTTTGCCTTTGAATGTATTTATGCTGTACGTGAACTTCCTGATCTTTCCTGGATTTTCCTTTAACCACCTTCTCAAAGTTACTACTGTCAAGACCTCCACATGCCTAGGAGAAACAGAGGGGGCTTCTTCCCATGCCCATCTCTCCCCAGAATTTATAGGCATGTGTAACTAACTAAACTTAATCTCTGACTATAATTAAGATTATAATCAACACCTACAAAGTTAGGGTACAGATATGGAAGTTAGCCCTGAGGGGCAGACTTGGCAACACATTCAATCCATTAACACAGTGTGAGCAAGGACAAGTCCATGGCTTCCCATTGGGAGCTGATTAGCAACCAGAGCTGAGAAAAGGCAGCCACATGGGCCAATCACAGTCACACAGCTGCCCAAGCACATGCCAGTGGTGAGGGATGATGGGACATGGACCCCAGGGCTGGTGACCACTGGATTCCGCCCCCTCCTTTCTGGTATTGCTAGTGATCAAACCTAAGGACTTACACATACTAGATAGATTATTAAATAACAGAACTCACTGGCCCAGAAGCTATTCACATACGAGCTACTTAAAGCTGGACTTCTGACTCTAAAATGAAATAATATGTTTATAGACTTCTGATCGCTTGATTGCTTATAAGCTGTATTTTTGATTGTTAACAAAAGAAAGGTCAGGCCGGGCGTGGTGGCGCACGCCTTTAATCCCAGCACTCGGGAGGCAGAGGTAGGAGGATTGCCATGAGTTCAAGGCCACCCTGAGACTACAGAGTGAATTCCAGGTCAGCCTGGACTAGAGTGAGACCCTACCTCGAAAAAAAAAAAAAAACCAAAAAAGAAAGGTCAGAGTTCTGCTTCATACATGTTGACTCTTTCTTTGAATAAAGCAGCTTTCCTTGTATTGATGACTTCTGGATGTTTAAGGGTAAGGAAAGACAGAGTGTGGAGCTCCAGGTTTCATCCTGGACCACAGGGGGTCCACAGACAAATGGATCCTTTGGGATCCACTTGGAGCCATCGGATGTCTTCATGGATTTCCTTCGTCTTGGCTTTATGATCAAAATTCCTACAGATGAGTTTTTCAGCCCGACTGAATCTCTGCTCAAAAAGAAAAATAGATTGACTTTTTCAGTAATATAATTTAAGAGATATAAGTCGGGGATATGGTAAATGCACTTATCCTCACGTAGTCTTGGAATTTCATTCCTGCTCCTCATATGTTTAATAAAATTCTCTCTCACTCTTAGAGTGTAATTCAAGTTCCACTTTCCCCAAGAAACCTTGCCTAAAGTTCTCTCCTAACTTATATTACTGAATTCCAGAAACAGGTGTGGTCAGGACCATAGAACCTTATTTAATGATCCTCTGGTTTCTAATAAGTGTTTGATTTCTCTCTATATGTGCTGATGTTGCCTTTCCATCAAAACCAATAGCTGCAAAGGGGCTGACTGTGCTTTCTAAGAGTTCTTGGATAATCCATACCATCACTAGGCATAGTGAACATTGCTAATTAGACAGCTTGTTGTAAGTAAGCACAGCTTTTGAAAACCATTTATTCACTGAACATTTTTATTCCATTTTATAATCTAGGTGTGATTATATACTGATTCCAAGGAAACATTTCCACATGCTTACTTTTTAGCAAATCTCTGAGGCTACTTAAAAAGCTTTGGGCTGGAGAGATTGCTCAGCAGGTAAAGATGCTTGCTTGCAAAGCCTGATGGCCAGAGTTCAACTCCCCAGTACCCATGTAAAGCCAGATGCAGAGAGTGGCAAATCTGGAGTTCATTTGCAATGGCAAAGGCCCCTGGAGTTCCCATTCTCTCTCTCTGCTTGCCAACAAATAATAAATCAATAAAAACATATTTTCAAAAGTTCCTTTTATTATCCTGTCCTGTTTTTCAGGACACCTTTAGCTACATCTTCAGCTATGGTCAAACTGAAAAAAAATTCTCAAGATCAGTTTCTCTTTTATATTCATACAATGTGCTGAGGAAAGATTTAATTTTAAAGAGATAATAAGTTGGCTTAAGGTAATAAAAAAATCTGATCTTGACTTTTCACACTATGTTGAGGCTTGGTTGTGAGAGCAAATTCAGAGATAGCAGGATCATGCTGTGGGGTTTTCAGGCTGAGCGGAATCCGATGCCTGGCCCACAGGTAACTATGGAATAAGTGAAGGCTTTGAAAGGCTTACTGCCTGTATAGTTTTCATGAAAAGCAGGCAAGTAATCAAAACAATGCCTGTTAATTTTCAAAGAGAAAGTCTCTAATGTCCTAAAAGAGCACCTATAAATATAGCTCTCTAAGACCTGAAATGGGAGTACGATTGTGAAATATGGCAAAGAAAAATCAAGAACTATAGACGCAGGCATAATGAGAAGAGTTCATTAATGCAGTTTAACTTGTAAATTCCTTTTTTTTTTCCTCAAGGTAGGGCCTCCCTCCAGCCCAGACTGACCTAGAATTCACTATGTATTCTTGAACTGAAGGTGATCAATCCTCCTACCTCTGCTGGGACTAAAGATGAGCGCCACTATACCAGGCTTAAGTTGTAAATTTTTTATCAATAAAGAAAATTTTACACTGTTTGGAGTTGCAAACCTAAAACATAAAAGCTACTTAAATGCCACATCTCTAACGAGAAGGATGACACTAATTTCCCCAAATCTCTAAATTCAGGAATGATCCAGCGACCATTAGTTTCAGCAACTTGATGTGAAAGAACACAGGGACAGACTCACTTGAAGATTGATATTCTCAAACAAAAGGCCTATATATTACAGCCCCCCAATTTTTTGTTTTCTGAGATGGGGTCTTATGTTGCTGTTGCTGACCTTGAACTTTCAATCCTTCTACCTCACCTTCTCAAGGAGCTCAAATTACAAGCACCATCATCTTGCTGGGCTTTCCTTCTGGAACTTTTGTATCCGACTTTCGGAACATAAACTTTTTAATACCGTTGTGCACGTGGCATTATTATCCTAAAGCTCCTTTTGACTCCTTTTGGAACCCTCCTCTTAAAAACGGGATTGAGTACAAGTGTCTTATTTTTCTATTTGTTAACTACACACAAATGTGTGTAGACAATTTCTGCTCACACCCAGGCTAGTGACAGTCAAACTCACGGAAACATTTGCATTGGAACAAAAGTATTGAGTTTTAAGTGATCAGTTTAATTTTCCAAAGGTGGTTGATACGTGAGCCCATGTTAGGCCAGCGTTCATAAACGGAACTGATATAAGATGCTCCCTAGTGACTGTCTTGTAATGAGTTTTAAATGAAAATGTACATTTTCTTTCACTTGGTCACATACTATACCTCAAGCTATCTATCTAGTAAGCTGGTACTCACATGGGTAGAAAAGAAGCCATTTCAGCCACCCAGTGAGATCCTATTTCATGCATCTTTGAGAAATTTGAATGTGCTTGATGATAACATATATCGTGAAGAGTTCTTCCAATAGTTATGGAGTGATGTCATGAAAAGCATATCCTAATCTCCCCCAAGCTCACGCTGCAGATAGTGTCAAAAGCAATAAGAGTCTCTAAATTGCAACAGCCACACAGTTCTCACTGTTTTCAATCCAACTGTGGGTTTTCCATCTCGCGAGTCCTTAGGACACACCCTCAGACTCCCTGGCTCAGGAAGTTTTCAGAGGGAGGAATGAGACCCTTAAGCTTTCTTTGACATGGGCAATATACAAGACTGGACACTGATCTTTAAACACAGTGATAAACTTGCAAAGTTAGAGCTTGGAGAAGAAAAACGGTGCCTGCCTAAACACACACACACACACACACACACACACACACACACACACACACACACACACCCCTACTGGAATGTCTTGGGTTTCGCAGGTACAATACAATGCATTAAGAATATTGCAAGGATTTCTTGGCAGTTTGGGCTTCAAGATGTTGCCTCTATTTCAGAAAAATGCAACAGCTTCATGGGAGACGCAGGGACGCATTATGTAAGGCACTGCAGAGAGAGTATGTGAGAGCGAGTACCAGTCACAATTGGGCACACTGGCAGGAGAGCTTGCTTGCACACCAACAAAGCGCACACGCATGCGATGGAGGGAGGCGGGGGACAGAGGTGGTTGGCTCGGCCCTGGCAGAGGAGGAGGGGGCTGGGAGAAGAGGAGGAGGAGGAAGAGGAGGAAGGGCACAAGTACCGTGTGGTCCAGGCACTGGAGGCAGTTATAAGGCTTGCAGCAGCAATGGCCCATCCCGACAGGCTTGGCTGGCAGGGGGACCTCTTGCATTCAGAGGTAATATCTGAGCCGAGGTGTTGGCATCCAGAGAGGCGTGCCGCTGGGAGCTGTCACAACTTCCATGTGGTCTCTCCTTGGCTACCTTATTTCTCCTAATAACTTCCAGAAATCACGGGAGCCAGAGGAATGGGAGGAGGAGGAGGAGGAGGAGGAGGGCGGGGCGGGGCAGCTTTCAGATCCTGCAGCAGGAGGGAAGGAGGGAGGAGACAGGAGGGAGGGAGGCGACCAGGCAGGAGGGAGGGTCACTTTGGCCCTGGAATCCTCGGGATATGGTAAATGCATGGGACAACAGAGCAGCGGATCCCAGGAGAGGACACCCTGTCTGCGCGCCCTGGAGTCCCCGCCCCGCGTGCACCTCGCAGACGCACACAAAAGGAGAATCCGGCTGGCTCTGGCTCGCTGGGACCCGCCTGGGGACCACCTATGGCTGAGGCCAGCTGACAATCCCAGGGTTTCTGTTTCCGTAAGAAGTGAACATATTTATTAAAGTGATGGATATGGGCCTCTCCCTCTTGGTCTCCTCCTACCAGAGCGTGCCCAACAGGGGCCAATTATGGGCAATTATGCATGCCATAGATGATTTTTTTTGGGGGGGAGGCTTATTTGATTAAATCTTTACATTTAAGATATAATGTTGAAATGGCTTGCCTAGGCTGATATACACAAACCGTTAAACAAATACTTAAAAATCGGGATTTAAGTCAGCTACTCCTCCTAAGCAAATGAGCCTAAAATCTGAGAGGGCTGATTCTCTCTAGGCAAGTTGTTTTTCCTCAAAATGAGAAGGACAAGGGGGCAAGAAGCAAAAGTTTTCTGCAGAAGGGGGGTAGAAAAAAATTTGGTATTTAAAAATATAATGAAGTCTAAAAGTAAAAGAGTTACAAGATTAACTTTCAGAGGAAAAAAATCTTAAACCATCATCAGAACAAATAGAAAATTACATTTTTACTCACTAAATTTGCCTAAGGCTATATGCAGACAATATCTGTTGAAGGTAGGTGAATTTATTAAGTGAAAATTTCAGGCATATTTTAATTAAGTAGTATAGGCTGTATTCATTTACTTGCAGAGAATGCTTGCCCTAAACTTCAAGGAATAAGCACAAATTTCTTTAAAGCAAATGGATAAAGTAGGGCAATCCTTTAGGGTGACAATTTAGCTATACCTATTATATTCATTGCCTTTTAAAAAATTTATTTAGAGAGAGAGAGAGAGAGAGAGAGAGAGAGAGAGAGAGAGAGAGAGAGAGAAAGAAGAGAGAATGAGTGTGCCAGGGCCTCCAGCCACTGCAAATGAACTCCAGACACATGCACCACCTTGTGCATCTGGCTTTATGTGGGTCCTGGGGAATTGAACTCTGGTTCTTCTGCTTTGCAGGCAAGCACCTTAACCACCAAGCCATCTCTTTATCTCTGTATCCATTACCTTCTCATTGCCGGGACAAACTAGCAACAAAAATCAGTCTAAAGGATGAAGGGCTTATTTCAGCTCATAGTCCATCATGGTGGAGAAGGCATGGTGGCAGGAGCTTGAGGCAGCTGGTCACCTTCAGTCCACAGCGAGGAAGCAGAGTGATGACAATGAATGCAGCCAGTACTATCCTTGTTATATGGCCCAGGACCCTGCTTATGAAGTGGTTCATGCACAGTTCAGGTGGGTCTTCAAATCTCAGTTAGCCTAGTCAGGAGAATTCCTCACAGGCATGTCCAGAGGCTAATTTAATCTAGATAGTCCTTCTCAGGTGATACTTGGTCCTGTCAAGCTGACAGTCATAAACCATCACACCTCTCAAACTGTTAAATAGCCACACCCTACTCTTTCTTCTCACAGTAAAACTCAGAACAATACTCAGAATCGTTTGTAAACATGAAAAAGGAAACTCCCTAGATCTCCCAGATCCTCCTACTGTTGATGACAAAGTAAAATGGAGCCTGGTGTGGTGGCGCATGCCTGTAATCCCAGCACCTGGGAGGCAGAGGTAAGAGGATCTTGGAGAGTTCAAGGCCACCCTGAGACTACATAGTGAACTCCAGGTCAGCCTGGGCTACAGTGAGACCCTAACTTGAAAAACAAACAAACAATCAAAAAAGTAAAATGTTTACTGAGCGTGATGGTTACATGCAGCACTCTAGCTGCTGAAGCAGGCTGATCAAGCAGGAGTTGGTGGCTAACCTGGGCTATGTAGTGAGACTCTATCATCCATCTATCGACATATACACACATTTGTATATGTTTGGAATGAAGCTTCAGAAACACACACTCTAGTGACAGCCAATGGGAACCTTCCTTGCAGAATGGGACACAGAAAAGGTGAGCAAATCTCCACTTCTTAGTCTCTTTCCAGTATGCTTTATAATTATGATCATTTGCTTTGCATTAAAATGAAATGTACAGGGAAAAAGCAGGCATAGTGCACTATCCAGTCTGTGTGGTGTGGGAACAGAGTGAGCTTTTTTCCAGTGGAGGTGAGAATGGTCTGACCCTTGAGAGAGAGAGAGAGAGAGAGAGAGAGAGAGAGAGAGAGAGAGAGAGAGAGAGAGAGAGAGAGAGAGAGAGAGAGAGATACACAGCACCTTCAGAATGAGCCTGGACTGAGAGCTGGCCTTGGACTTTTGAAATCATAGGAGGAAATCTCTGTACCATATGAAGCTGTGGCTGGTCACAGCACCATGTTCAGGACAGCTTTATCTATAATCATAAAAAAAACTGGAGGCAGGGGCTATGGAGATGGCTTGCTGTGTCATCCTAATGACTCAAGTTTGGATCACCAGAGCCCACATAAAGCCAGATGTATATAGCACAAGTAGTCTCAGCATGCCTAAAGGAGGTGGAGACAGAAGAATCCCAAAACTCGTGGGCCAGCTAGCCTGGTGACACAGTTGTGAATAAAGTGAAGGAGCATGCTCAGGGAGGGTTGACTTCTGACCTCCAACCAAATGCCACAGCATGTTTACACCTACACACACACACACACACACACACACACAGAAACATAAACATCTATGAGTGGATGAATGCTCAAAAAAAGATGAAATACATGTGCAGCATGATATTCTTTAGCCTTAAAAAGAAGGAAAAAAGTTATAAAAATTTTCCAGGCCTCTTGCATGGTAGGCAAGCATTCTACCATTGAACCCCCAAAAGGGAGGATATTTGACACATGGGGAAAAAAATCTTGAAGATGCTATTCTATGTAAAACCAACTACATAATGTGAACTGGTATTGAGACAGTTTAAGAATAGCAGGACCCCCCCCCCCAATTAAAAGCAGAGAATGCCCTTGAGCCTTTAAGGGCAAATCTTTTTTTTAATCTTTATCTCTTTTCCCCTCAAAGGAGGATGTGAATAAGAGCCTAAACATAGGCATAGAGCCTGGTCTTATCTAAGGAATGTAAAGAGATTACTCCCTTTCCTGAAAAACTGGTGGCACCTAGACACTTGGTGTTGGGCTGGACTAACCAGTTCAGCCCCATCCAGTGAACTCCCATAAATGACTGGGAAACCTCTCCTGCAGAGGAACTCTGTATTCTTTCCTAGTGACTCAAGTTTGGATCACCAAAATCCATGTAAAGCCTATACAACAGACATTGCCCACAGTGATTTGATCCAGGTGTCCCCCACAAACAAATGAATGTGTTCTGATAGATAGATCCTCAGCTGATGGCAGTTTGGATTTTACAACCTCACTGGAGCTGTGTTGGTGGGGGCGGGCTTATGGGGTTCTAAGCCAGCTTCCCCTTGCCAGTGTTTGGCTCACCTTCCTGCCGCTGTTTCCAGTTCTGTGACAGAGGTGATGTCCACTCCTCTGCTCATGCCATCATTTTCCCTGCCAGGATGGAGTCTCCCCTCGAGACTGTAAGCCTAATAAACCCATTCCTCCACAAGCTGCTTTTGTTTGGGTTCTTTCTGAGCAGCAACTAGAAAGCTGACAGCCACAGTGATGCAGGAATGTTTTCTTTAGGTAAAATGATCTTCCTGCAGGTGCTCTGTTGCATGGGGAGATCATTTCTTTCTAAGTAAGTGCCTTTCACTGCTAAGCTATCTTTCCAGCCTGATTTCTCTTTAAATTAGGAAGTATTCTCTGCAATGTTGGATGATTTCTTTCTAAGTTGGGAAGTATTCTCTCCACTATTAGAAATCTGCCGCTTGCTCTTGGGAGATACGGGAGAGCTTTTGTGAATGCCTGCAACAAGAAGAAAGGGCAAGACTCGAGAATGCTTGGGCTCTGGCACTCTCAGGGTCTGGGGGGGGGTCATCAGTTTATCCAGAAATGGCAAATGAACATGGTATGGTTTTTGTGCATACAACCCAGGGCTGGAGAGATGTCTCAGTGGATAAAGCACCTGCAGCTCAAGCTGGAATACCTGAGTTAGATTCCCAAACCCCACCTCAAAAGCCAGAAGTCTAGGTGGGTTTCTGTAATCCCAACATGCTGACACCAATGGCCAGATGAAGGGAAGAGATGGGAGAATTTGCCAGAAGCTTAAGGTGAGTCCAGTAAGGAACAACAGAACAAGAATCCAGAGAGAAAAACCCAGCCTCAAATGAGGTGGCAGGTGAAGACTGACCCAGAAGTTGTCCTCTGACCTTGATACCTATGCTGTGGTACATGTACGCTCAAGTTCACACATGAACATGTACACACATATACAAACATGCACATAGTCACAAATAAATTATAAAAAATAAAAAATATAGAACCATAAAGGATCTTCATATAACCTTTTCCAGCTTCAAAACTTGTGAGAATTTTGGTGTGTTTCATCTATCCCTTTAAATTTTCTTCATTCACTCATCACTCAGGTCTAACAGCTACCAAGATATTGGTTAGCTGGGCATGGTGGTAGAAGCCTGTGATCCCAGGTACTTAAGAGACTAAGGCAGGAGGATTGCAAATTCAAGGCCTTTGTGGGCTAGAGTGGCCTCAAGTCCAGCTTAGTCAACTTAGAGAGAGTCAGGGGTTCCCTTAGTATGTATGAGGCCCAAGGTTCAATCTCCAGGACTAAAACAAAACAAATCATTTTCTTTTGTGTTTTTTTCTTTTTTAATATTTTTTTCTCATTTGCATAAATATTTTGAAGCCAAGTCCTACAGAACTTAGCATACATTGCTAAAATATATGAACATTTTCTTATATAAGTACAATGACATTAAAATATTAATCAAGCTTGGATATGTGTCAATGGCATCTAGTACCTAATCTGTACAGCATTTTTCTGTTTTTTTTCTGTTTATTTGAATCAAAACCCAAACTAGACTGATGAATTTTATTAGATTTAAGTCTCTTGGGTCTCTCCTCTCCAGACAGCAATGTCCACTCTTTCTGGCTAAAGCCATTGCATTTTTTTTTAATTTAATATTTATTGTCCATAATGAGTTACATTATTTAGTGGGCAAACCAAGCGTTGTTATCCCGACTTCCCCAATTCCCCCCCTCCCCATCCCTGATCAGTTGTATATCCTCCTTCGTGGGCTGTCTGTATTATTTTTTAAAATATTTTATTTATTTATTTGAGAAAGAGAGAGAGAGAGAGAGAGAGAGAGAGAGGCAGACAGAGACAGAAAGAATAGGCACAACAGGGCCTCCAGCCACTGCAAATGAACTCCAGACACATGTGCTCTCTTGTGCATCTGGCTTTTTCATGGGCACTGGGGAATCGAACTCAGGTCCTTCTGCATTGCAGGCAAATGCCTTAACAGCTAAGCCATCTCTTCAGCCCAAGCCATTGCATTTTTGAGAACTGGCCTACTACACTGTAGAAAGCCCCAAACGCTAGAGTTGCCTCCTTACTCCTTGGAAATGCAATTTCCCTTTCTGTCAATCTGGGCTAGATCAGTTCTTGGGGGGTTACAATACCTCAGATGTTTGGACATTGTACTGCATCTGGTCAGGAAGTACACAATGTCTTGGTGTTCCTTTTGTATTTATTAATGAAAATGTCTACATAAGTTTCCAGTTGGCGATGTAGCTCAGTGATAGAGCACTTGGCCAGCAGGCACAAATGCCTGGGTTTGATCTCCAACACTGAAATTGCAATAATAATTCTCTTTATCAGCTAAGGTTATTTCAATTTCCTACAATATAGTTTTGTGGTGGTTTGAATTAGATGTCTCCCATAAACTCATGTGTTCTGAATGCTAGGTCCCCAGCTGGTGGCAATTTGGGAATAGGAGCCTTCTGGAGGAGGTGTGTTGTTGGGGGTGGGCTTACCGGTATTATAGCCAGCTTCCTCTTGACAGTGTTTGGCACACTCTTCTGCTGCTGTTGTCTGCCTGATATTGGCCAGGAGGCAGTGTCTTTGGTCATTCCACATTTCCCCTGCCATCATGGAACTTCCCCTTAATATTGTAAGCCAAATAAAAACCTTTCCTCTTTTGGCTACAGAAGCTTCTTTTTTTCAGATACTGGTGACCACTGGAATAACTCAAAAGACACCACAGTGCCGAGAAGAAGTGACAGTGGAGTGTTCAGCACTGGGACATCTCTATCACACTTCCCAAGGCTCAGGATCTATTGGGGAAAAGGTGGTGGAAAGATTGTAAAAGCCAAAGGAAGGGGAGGACTGCTTACAAAGCAAACTTCCAGATGCAAAATGGCCTTGATATTCATGACTTTGCAGTGCTTGATAATACCTATACAAGACCTTCATAATAGGAAGAAGAGATAATGACATTGAAACAAAACAGGAACTATTGAGAGGGGGAGGGGATTGTAATGGTTTATTGTCTATAACTATGGAATCTATCAATAAAAAGTTTTTTTAAAAAAAGATTTCTCCAGGGATTTGGGGGCAGAGCTCAGCACATATTAGGTGCTGGGTTTAATCTCCAGCACCAAAACAAAAATAAACAAAACTCCAGGGCTTACCCTAAATGCTTCAATACCTGAATAAAGACTTAGCAAACTAAAGAGGTGTGGGATCAAGAAAACTGTGACTTCACAGACTCCTGACATCAAGAACATGTTTGTTCCTGTATCTCTTACTTTCTCATTGCTGGTACAAAATCCTTGACCAGAAGTTTATGGAAGGAAAGGGTTTAATTCAGTCCATCATGCCAGAGAAACATGGCAGTAACAAGAAGCCAGCATCACATTGTCCCATCAACAAGGGGGAAGCAGAGGAAGCAGAGGGCAAGAAGAGCAAGCAGAGCTGCACTAGGTCCACCCTCAGTAACACACTTCCTCCAGCAAGGCTCCACCACCTAAAAGTTCCACAACCTTTTCAAAGTATTCTAACCTATGAACCTATGGGGGACAGGGGTGCAGGTTGGGGGGTAGAGGGTCATTTATCAAGCAAACCACCATTGCTCCTAATTCTTTTAAAAGTTTGGGATGGTTTTTGTTGTCTTGTATTGGAGTAGACACGGGCATTTAGAAAAGTCACCGGAAAGCCTCATGGAAAATAATCTTGTGAACACTCAGCTTTTCCGAGCCTGAAGTAACTGGGTTCTTTTGATGCTGCAAACAAACTCCAGATGCATGTGCTACTTTGTGTATCTGGCTTTATGTGGGAATGGGGAACCAAACCTGGACCATCAGGCTTTTGCAAGCAAGTGCCCTCCGTCACTGAACTATCTCTCAGGTCTGTAAACTTGCATTTTAATCTGGATGGGGGATCAAAGCATCAGAGCTACATCTCACAATGTAAAAGGAAGTTCAAATATTTATACAGTTGCTTGGAATAAGATCCTCTATATTAAGCAAAAAATTTTCCTTATTTGTTTGAGTTGGAGTCTCATGTAGCCCAGGCTGGCCTCAAACTTGCTCTGTAGCCAAGGATGACCTTGAACACTTTGCCTCCATTTTCCAAGTGCCAGTGTAGGCTATTATGCTTGGCTGTTTCCTTTGAGACATGGTCTTGCTGTGTAGACCAGGCTGGCCTGGGATGAGTGCTGGGATTACAGGTGTGCACCACTCTGCTTGGCTATTTTAATGTTCTAAAAGTATACTGAGAGTCCAAAAGACTTAAAAATTGATATAATAGAAACCACATTATGCCAGTGTCAACATGTTCAATTTTATAATTTCTTTGTCTTCCTTAGCCTGGGAGTTCACTCATGCTCCCACCCCCCAATCACTACAGCAAGACTCCAGTCTCTTTAGCTTGTTTCTCACTTGGGGGGCCTCACCTCGCCTTCCCCAGGCTTCTGTCTGATCATTCCATTTTCAGAGGGTGCTTTTCCTTGCAATTTCATGGCATTCTGCACCTTCTTCCACCATGACATTCTGCCTCGTGGGAGAATAATGGCTACCATTTGTCTTCTGTCAACGATCACACTCCCTCCCCCCCTTGTAAGTCTCAGTCCGGTTCATCCCTCTGAACTCGTGTTCTGCCTTGAGGACAGGTCTCAAGGAACACGTCCTGAAATTATGCAGGATTTAATCTCAGTGCCCAGCAAAGGAGACTTCTAGAAACTGGTGTTTGGGTGCCATTTGCGGAACGTCAGTGATATATATCGTCTATGTCTGTATCTATCTCTATCTATATCATCTATAGCCCAGCTAGAGGTTTTCATGAAGGGAGAATGGACTGGGAAGGAAAAATATTAAATCAACCTGTCAAGTGGACACAAGTGGACTGTAACTACAGACAGCAGAGGCTGTGAAAGACTTGTGATATAACTACTGGAACTTAATAACCTAAGATATAAAGAGGTAGACAATAGCATGTGTGCTTTGAGTTTTAGATGCTTTTACACATACATCAGAAGAAAACTTACAATCAAGCAGTAAAGTTATAAATGCAAAGAGATATTTCATCCCTTCCCCCTAGTCAATTACTCTTTGGTAGTTCCTTCTTTCCTCCCTCTCTCCCTCCCTTCTCCCTCTCTCCCGCCCTCTTTCCCTCTTTTCCTCTCTTCCTTCCTTCATCCTTTCCTCCTTCCCTTCCCTTCCCTTCCTTCCTTCCCTCCCTCCCTTCCCTTCCCTCTCTCTTTTTCTTTTGTATTTTTTATTATTCATTTTTTAAGCAGAGAGATGAGAGAGAGAGAGAGAAGAGAGAGAGAGCACCAGGGCCACCACCTTGTAGGTCTGGCTTATGTGGGTCCTGGGGAATTGAACTGGGGGCCTTAGGCACTGGAGGCAAGTGCCTTAACCGCTGAGCCATCTCTCCAGCCCACTTTTGTAGTTTTGAAAGGGTCTCATGTAGCCCAATCTGACCTGGAACTTGCTATGTAGCCGAAGCTAGCCTTGAGCTTCTGATCGTCCCACATTCACCTTCCAAGTGCTGGGGTTACAGGTATGCGCACTGCACCTGGATGCTTCCCCCCTTTATACTAGGGCTTTACACCATTTCAGGAGAGGTCTCCACATGTTTCTGCATTCTTAGCAGAAGAGTTGGCTACCCTCATAAGCAAAATGAAGTCTGGCATCATATTTACTTGCTGCAGGAGTAGGTGGAACAAGATTGGACAATGGACAGGTAGAACCAGATCCAGAGGGGGGAAGACTTTAGCAAAGTGACAAAGAACATCTGTCTATTTGACATTTATCAGGTGAGAAGTACGCTCCCAGTGAACAAGGAACTGCACATCAATCAGGCTCCTGACTTCTCTCATGAGGAGGAGGAGGAGACGAGAGGAAAGAAGCCCTCCCAGCACAGCAGCCGGACAGATGTCAATGTGGATCGTGTTGGGGTGACTTTGGGCTGCTAACTTACTCTCTCATAGCCTCACTTTTTTTCTTCTACAAGATGGAGATAAGATTATCTACCATGTAAGGTTTCTGGAATTGACTCTCTTAATTAGATTTAAAGAGGCAAAGGATTCCATGTCTAGCAACGAAGGCAGTTCTGATAGCCACAGCTGCTGTTTTGAGAGAAGCACAAGATATTCTCACTGCATTGGCCTAATCAACCACTTCCAAGAACCCAGGGGCTATGGAACAGTCAATGATATTTTCCCATGTTTTTGGAAAGCTGATGAAGAGGATGATGTTAGCTGCTTGCTCCTGATGTCAACAGACAAAGTAATATAAGACAAAATCAAGAACTCAAGTTTCTAGTTCAAGTGTCAGAGAAATGCCCCAATAGCCTCTACGTGTGCCTTGAAGTAGACACATCTGCAGGGATGAAATAGCCGAAAGTCAAGTGCAAAAGCTCATCCAGCACAGGCTGAGGACGACAGGACGAGCTCCCAGCCTTGTGGGGTGTCTATTGCTCAGGTGACAACACTGCTTGGACGCAGGACAGGGACATTCAGAGATACTGATGGATCTAGAAACAATCTCTAAATTCTGACAAGTCTTCACCGAGTAAGTAAGAAGTCTCCCCACCTCCAGCAGAAGTGGCTTCTGTGAACTCAGAGGAAGTGGCCTCTGGCCTCCAGTGGTCTTAGCCTTCTCACTGGTGTCATGTAACATGGTCCTCTGAGCAAAACAGCGATTGCCATCATTATCAGAAGCCGTTGTGACCATGCAAGAGAGACTCCGGACACTTTCCTATAGAAGGAGTGGTGGGGAGGGTCGTCGTCGTGAGATCACAGACGCCCCCTGGGCCAGCTGTGTGCAGTGGTGCACAAGGTCCCCTGGCCTCAGGAGAGACAGAGTATATGGAGGGTTGGCGATCAAAGGACCGAGAGCTCCATCTATGCAACTATGGGGAGGCCATAATCCACGCTGGGATGAGACCTTTTGGTGCTATGGGTAAGGTCTCCATGCTCACACAAAGGAATTACTTACAGAGTACCCCCCATGCTTTTAAGGGAGCCCAGCAAATCATTGGCTCGCCTGGAATCAGCCTATTATTGGGAGAGGTCTGCCACACATGAGTGAGCTGGGAGAGAAGTCTGTCTGTGCAGCCAGCCTCCAACATCAGCCTCACTGCTACCTGTGAGACAGCCTGCCTCCGAACAGCTGGCTTCTGCCAACGCAGTCTCTCCCAGGTGTCTGGCACTCATGATGCTTTGAGCTGTGATGATGAAATCATTTGTTTCTCAATAACAGATAAGTAACACAAGGTAGGCGCTTCCACTGGATCTGGAATGCAGCCCCTCTCGGGTTACAAAAGCCCGTTACAAAAAGTTACAAAAGCCACTTGTGTCCTTAAGTTAAAAAGTCTTCTCTGTGGAGGAAGCAGCCAGGGGATAAGTACTGTTCCTGAGTGTGTCAAATCAAGGAGCCTGCCCCGCGCTGTGTTAGCGCTACGACCCCAGAGGGCTGCAGTCAAGTAGTGCTCCAGCAGCACCCTGGGGAGCAATCAAGACTCAACACAGTGTGGGAGACAGAGTGCTGGGGAGGATAGACATATGTCTGTGTGTATGAAGATGAGAAAATGATTAGCGAAAAATAGAACGGAATTCTCCAGAAAAGCACTGTATTGGTTTCTATGGAAAACTCAAATATGTATGTATATATATTTATGTCACATATATATGAAATGCAATAATATATTTCATATGTAACATGAAATGTACAATGCATATAGAACATATGTGCACATATAATATATAATGTGTATTATATGATACATAATGAATCTGCCTATTTTACATATATAATTTGAGACTATATATATCTGAAGAATATATTCTTCCACATACATAAAGTCAATATAGTGGCTGGTGAGTGCCAAGATCTGCAGTTGGCAAGCTGTAGACCTAGGAGAATGTATGACACCAGTCTCAAGACTCAGGAAAAACTGATGGTTCAATCCGAGTCTGAAGATAGAATAACAAGATGCCCACAGACAGGCAGGCAGGTAGGCAGAAGGAATTCTCTCTTGCTCAGCTTTTTTAGTTCATTTTACATAGGTGTTTCATTGCATGAGGGCCCTTCAGCTTGGGGTGGGCCGTTTGCCTGATTCATCTACAAACTCAAGTTTCCCATTGATAATGGTAGGCTGAGGACATGTATGAAACCCTTCTCCTCTCTTCTTCCCCCCACTCAAAGTTCAGTTTACAATTTATTCATTGGAAGGAAATGCAAAGAAGTGAAGAAATACGCCAACATCCTGTAGACATTGCAGACAAGAATACCTTAAAGGAGCCAGATGTGGTGGCACTCACCTTTGGTCCCAGCACTCAGGAGGCAGAGGTAGAAGGATCACCATGAGTTCGAGGCCAGCCTGAGACTACATAGTTCCAGGTCACTTTGGGCTAGACCAAGACCTTATCTCGAAAACAAAACAAAATAAACAAAAAAGAATCCCTCAAAGATAAAACAACTCTGATGGCTCAAAAATATGAATGATACCTCAACTGCTCTCACAAGAATTTTTATACTTGCAACTCTGCCAGACGTTATGAGTCAGTTCATTCCAGAAGCTTCTATTTGCTGTGATTATGACCCACTATAATCTCCACGCCACTGTGTTTTTTGTTTTATGCTGCTCATGGATTTTGGGTGGTGGGACCCGTTCATCTCTCTTTTTCAGATTATGACTCAACTATAATCTGTGATCCTCAAAGCAAAGTTCCAGAGAGAGAGAGAGAGAGACAGAGAGAGAGAGAGAGAGAGAGAGAGAGAAAGAGACAGGTTCTGATTGGTGCAGAGCAGGGACTCTCAAAGTCACTGAGGGACAGGAGGATGGGGTCTGGTATCCAGCACAGTGACATAATCAAAATGATGTCTCCCATAAACAGACAGCTGTAGAACGTTGAGAGGAACCATGTATCCACACACAGACTTCATATTCAGAAGTAAGCAGAGCCCAAAGAAGCCTGGCAATATGCACACACATAAAGTGCTCTGGATCCACGAGGGTTCAAGCAACTACAGACCAGAAACACTTGGGGAAAAACTGTCTCAGTGCTGAATATGCACAGAAATGTTCTTTCATCCCTAGACAACATGGCGTACCAGTGGTTTACATAGCGCTTACATTGTACTGGTGCTGTAGACAGCTCACATGGCTGGGGTGAACATCCAAACCAGGCACAGTTGAAGGGAGGAAGAACTTATTTCAAGCTTACAAATCCAGGGGAAGTTCCATCAGTGGAGGAAGAAGCTTTTGCCATACATTCAAGTAGAGAGAGACCATCAACAGCCAGGAAATACCAAGAGCAACAAACACAAACCAGCAGCAAACAGCAGGGGTCCTGCCAGCTCAGACCGCTCTGTGTGCCTCTGGGCTGGAATCAAATCCGCCCCCAAACACACCTTAGGGCTGGACTTCAGGATCCATCCCCCAGTGACACCTCCTCTAGCTATGAGGCCAGAGATGCAAGTTATAAGCTTAATAAAACACCTGAGTCTATGGGGGACATACATTCAAACTACCACAACTGGGCATTCTAAGTACTCCAGTATGGGAGGATATGTGCAGGTCCCACAAATACTAGGAGATTTTATAGGGGCGCAGTGGTGCACCTATGGACTTAGGTATCTGTAGGAGGCCCCTGCACCATCCCCTGCAGAAACCAAGAGACTATGCATATACTCTTGAGTACAACTATATATAAAATACAAAACACACACATATCCATATATAATATAATCACATACTATATATAACTTAAGCCCTGATTAAATGAGGTAATTTCATTTCTTGTTCCTAATTAAATGACTCTATCTTTTAAAGAGGTCAATTCCCTCCAAATATCTAAATTCAGTGCAATTAAAACGTAACTACCAATGAGCTTTTCTTTCAAATTTGACAGTTGTTTTTAACAATTCCACTAATAAAAAATTCATGAGAATATCCTCAAAAAAATTCCACAAATCATGATAAGGAGAAGGAAGATGGCACAAATGATTTTATTATGAAACTATTATGGTAATTATGTTAGTGGGGGCCTGGCCTAGAAAGGTAAGTAGATCCATGAAGCATACAGAGAGAGGGAGCTGTTCAGTGTTTGTGTTGTTGGGCAGGGCTGGAAGGAGGCAGAGCATAGGATATAAGTCCTGGGATGGGCAGCTCAGCTGGGCCTGTGGAAGTCCAGGAACTGGATTTGTTATTTGCTGCTTGGATTGTCAACCGAGTGAAATCTACACCTATTTCAAGGGTGTTTGGAGTAGACAGGAAGACAGGAAGCATGCCTGCAGATTTCTAACCAGTGGGATGTTTGAGAACATTTGGTCTTCTGGGAACTGACCAACTCTGGCAAGGAGCGGTACAGGTAGATGTGGCCTCATGAGCTGATGAATTGTGGGTCGCTGGTATATGCAAATTAGGAGGATTTTGTAAGAAGATCAAGATGCAATGAAGTTAGAAGTCGGGAGATTGGAGGGTCAGTGTGGAGACAGTGAGTCTGAAGTGACCTCTGGGGTATCCTCCCTGACGCCCTCCTTGGCTGGCCCATTGCCAGTAGCTGTGAGAGTTCGCATCCATGATGGTCTCCAAGGAAGAGATACTGCTGGCTGGGACAGGCCACCCTGAACAGAACTGGTGTGGTGGTCCCAGAAGGGGACAGTAATGGATCTCTAACTAGGACACTTCTGTAGTGTGGTTTGTTCCCAGAGACTCCTTGCAGTCAGGCCACAATCAGACTTCACTGAGACCACACCCTTGCTCAGCCCTGTCTGGTTTCTTGTTTTGATCACCTAACAGTTTTTTCTTTGTGTGTATGTTTTCATATGTGTGTGGGTGCCCGGGATTGTTCATGCTAGATATTGACATCTGGTATTTAAAAAACATATTTTTAAATATTTAAATACTATTTATTTAAAATATTTATTTATTTACAAAGAGATATATACATACACACACACACACAGAGAGAGAGAGAGAGAGAGAGAGAGAGAGAGAGAGAGAGAGAGAAAGAGAAAGCATGGGTACACCAAGGCCTCGAGATGCAGGCACCATTTTGTGCATCCAGCTTTACGTGGTACTGGGAATCAAATCTGGGTCCTTAGGCATTGCAGGCAAGCACCTTAGAGCCATCTCCACTTTATTTTTGAGACAGGGTCTCATTGAATCTAGAACTCACGATTTCATTAGATTAGCTGACCAGCAAACACTAGAGATCCTTCTGTCTCCACCTTCCCAGCACTGGCAGTGGGGGTGGCAAATGCTGTCTGTGTGGCATACTCACCACAACCACACAGAAACATGAGTTTGTTGTCTGCAGAGCAATTCTCGTTTGTTTTCATGAGGCTTGTAAAGCAAGACCCTGAAATTCTCACAGTAGCTGGGCAAATCTTATTTGTTTCATTTTCAACTTGACAGGACGAGACATCAATAAAGATTTTTTTCCCTTGGTGTACTGATGATAAATTTGACAAGGAATTAAATTTTTAAAATACCAGAAAGACATCAAACTGTGAAAACATGGTATGACAATATTCCCACTACATAATGAGTATACTGATGAATTCTGACAAAAAGCATTTATGTTTCTGTCTTCTTAAAAATAAAAGCCATTTAAGGAAAATCAAAGGGCTTGTTGATTCGAGGCACAGCATAGCTAGTGCCTGATATAAATATGGATTTCAGTCAATATGGCTAATAAACCTGGCCTTGCTATGCATGAATGCTGTAGATATGGTTAATATGATGGAAGCTGAATGCACCCTTAGAGTGAGGGAACCCCACCTTCTCAGCTGCCAACTCCTTAGTTGTCTTCATTTTAATGACCAGTTCACTCACCATCCGCTGAGGGTCCTCTCCCATGCACCTGTCCATCCACATATGATTGCTCAGCTTATAATTTCTGCCTTTGTCGTGGTGTGAAAGTAGACACAATCAGTAAAAATGTTCTTCAGAGTGTGAATTTGTGTCTTGTCCTGGGATATAAGTCTGCAATCAATTCTCTCGGATGATTCTAACGTGGCAGTGACCCCAGTGAGGTCCATGATCACTAGGGTCCAACCCATGCTCTACAGTGCTGTGCTACCAAGTTTCCATGTTTGGGGTGTTAGGTACACTGAGTGTGCTGCAGACTTAGGACGCTTTCTTGTTGTTTGCATGTGTTGAGAGACCAGAGGCTGACAGGCACCCTCCTCAGCTGTTCTTCGCTTTATTTTTCACAATACTAACCACAGAGCTCACTGAAGTGGCTCCACTAGCTAGCCAGTGAGCCTCAGGGATTTCCTGGCTTTGCCTCCCCAGTGCTGAGATTCAAGGTGGCATTTTTATGTGGGTCCTGACACTGATGTGGCGAGCCCTTTACCCACCCAGCAATCTCCCTAGCTAGATTGACAACGCCTTCTCACATCCTCGTCCAGTGTTGGGGAATGATCTCAGGGATTGGTGTACAGTGGACAAACACTCTACCCCTGAGTTGTATTCCAGGTTGAGTTTTTCAGCTGATAACGTCTGGATCAGGACATGACCCTACTCTAAATGGAAGGCCTCTTTATATCCTAACTTGTCTTTCATCATCACCTTGATCGAAACCACCTGACCTCTTGCTTGGGTTATGTCAAGAACCTCGAAACCAAACTTCTTTCACTAGCTCGGTCCTCTCCACAGCCCATTTTCCACAGAGCGGCCAGGGTGATCTTTTATGTATGGAAACTGAGACATGCGCCAGCCCTATTAAGTGGCATTGACCACCACAAAGAAGTGTGTCCTCCATGGATGGCGAGTCGGTCCTTGCACAACTCTTGGCCTTTCCTTCCATCCAGAACCTTCTTATTCCCGGAGTTCCGGTGACAGCGTCTTGCTGTTTCTTTTCTCAAAACTGGTGTCTTTACATTACATATGGCGCTGTGTTTCATAGACATAGCATATCATGCTAGGTTACATAAGGGCAATTTCAAGTGTATCATACAGTCTGATAATTTATATCATCCTACAACTTCCTTTTTCCCCTCTTCCCATTGGTCTCCTTTCTTCCTTTAGTCTCCTTTCGACTTTCATGTCACCCATTTACACACACACACACACACACACACACACACACACATTTGTAGATAGGAATGTATGTATGTATATCTATCATCTATCTTTTTAGCCAATCTTAATAATGTCTAAAGCTTGCAAATGAGAGAAAGCACAATAGTTGTCTTTCTGAGTCTTGCTTATTTTACTTCATATGATGATCTCCAGTTGCATTCATTTTAAAACAAAGACATAATTTCATTCTTCTTTATGGCTCAATATAACTCCACTATGGTGCTGCATACACACACACACACACACACACACACACACACACACACACACACACACACACCACACACACACAAACCACACACACACAATTCTTTCCCTTATCCATTCATCACTTGATCTAAGTGATCTTGGCCACTGTAAATAGAGCTGCAATAAACATGGGTGTTCAGGTGTCTCTGTGCTCTGATGACTTAAGAGTCAGAAATGTATACCTGGATCATACAGTTCTATTTTTTGTTATTTGAGGAACCTTGTGGGTCTGGTTTATGTGGGTACTGGGGAATTGAACCAGGAGCCTTAGGCACTGAAGACAAGTGCCTTAACCTCTGAGCCATCTCTCCAGCCCTGATTATGTGATTTCTATCCTTGAATCTATTAATTTGGCCTATTATATTCATTGATCTACATATGCTGAATCATTCTTGCATGCCTGAAGTGAGGCCTAGCTGGTCATGGTAAACGATCTTTTTATGTGTTGTTGAATTCAGTTTGCAAGCAGTGTAGTGAGAATTTTCGCATCCATGTTTATCAGGGATACTGGCATATAATTTTGTTATTGGGTCAGCATCAGTGTTAGCAACAGAGAAATGTTGGTTTCACAAAATGAGTTTAGTAGCAGTCTTCCCTTTTATTTTATCAAACAGTTTAAGGCACATTGGTGCTAATTTTTCTTTAAAGATCTGGTAGAATCCAGCTATGACTCTGTGTCTGGGCCTTTTTTATTGGGAAATGTTTTATTATTGCTTGGATTTATTGTTTATTCTGTATCTGCTTAAATTGATGATATCCTTTTGGTTTAATTTTGGTAGGTCACATTTGTCTAGCATTTGTCTATTTTTTTTTTTGGGGGGGGGAGGAAAGGATTTATTTGTAGCTATAGATACAGGGGAAGTTCCAGAACGCAAAAGAGGCTGCTCGCCTTTTACAGGTCCAAGCAGAGAGAGAAACCCACCACCAACGCCATACACACAGAATAGCAAACAGGCAGGAGCGCATTTGTCTATTTTTGTCTAGATTTTACAATTTATTGGAACACGGGTTTTCAAAGTACCGTAGTAATCTGAAATTCACTGATACTGGTTGTAATGTCTCCCTTTTCACCTCTTTAGTAATTTAGATCTCTCTCTCTCTCTCTCTCTCTCTCTCTCTCTCTCTCTCTCTCTCTCTCTCTCTCTTTGTCTCTCTGTTAGTTTGGCTAAGGGTTTATTGATCTTGTTTATCTTTCTTAAAAAACCAATTTTGTTACACTGAGTTTTGGTATTGTTCTTTTCTTTTTCATTTTATTTACTTCTACTCTGATCTTGATTATTTATATTTACTGATGTGGGTTTTGACTTGTTCTTATTTTTTAAGTGCTTCAAGGTCTATTAAACTATTCATATGAGCATTTACAGCTTACAAACTTGCCTCTTTGAACCTCTTCCATTGCACGCCACAGGTTATGGTATATGAGTTTTTGTTTTCCTTCAATTCTAATTTAATAATCTAATTCTAATTTAATAATTTTCATTTTAATAATTTTCCTGATTTCTTGGGTGACCCACCCATTATTCCATAGTGTGTTGTTTGATCTCCAGGAGTTTGTATATGTTCTGTAGTTACTCTTGCTGTAGATTTATAGTTTTATTCCATTGTGATCAGAGAGAACATAATACACTCTTAGTTTTCTTGTATTTGTTAAGACTTGGAGTATATCCAAAATGTGGTCTATTTTAGAGAAGGTTCCATGGACTACTGAGAAGAATGTGTATTTTGAGGTGTTTGGGTGAAATATTCTGTGTGTGTGTGTGTGTGTGTGTGTGTGTGTGTGTGTGTGTGTGTACGTGCAGGGATGTGCATGCCACATTTATGTGGAAGTCAGAGGATAACAACAACTTCTGGGTTGGTCTTCATCTGTCCTCATTTGAGGCAGGGTTTCTCACTCTGGATTCTTGCTCTAAAGTTCTTTGCCATGCGTGCTATGAGCTTCTGGGAAATTCTCCCGTCTTCATACCCCATCCCATGCTGAGATTACAGAAGACTGCTCAACTTCAGGCTTTTCATGTGGGGTGGAGACTGAGCTTGGCACCCCAGTTTGTGTAACAAGTGCTTTAACCATTGAGCAATCTCCCTTACCCATCTCTGATGTTTTGTTGTTGAAATTTTTGTGGGGGGACATGGTCATTTGAGTGTGATAATGTAAATGTATGGCCCCATAGACTCCTTTGTCTTATTAAAATTAAGTTTGTCACTTTGGTTTCAGCCACAGGGCTGGAAGAGGTGTCACTGGGGGTGGATCCTGAGGTCCAGCCCTAAGGTGTGTTTGGGGGGGGGGATCTTGATTCCAGCCCAAAGGTTTGGAGAGAGCAGTCTGAGTTCTGTCTGTGCTTGCTTCCTGCTTTATTATTTCCTGACTATTTGGTGGTTACACTCTGCTTGGACCTCTGCAAGGGAGCCAGCTTCCTCTGCCATTAATGGACCTTCCCTTGGATCTGTAAGCTTGAAATAAATCCCTTCCTCCCATAAATGATGTTTGGTTGGAGCTGACTACAATGGTGGGGAGGGTCTAGATGACTTGTTTATTAGTGACGGTAGCATATTAGCATCAACCACAATTATTTTTTTAAGGTTAATCTTTATCTTTACATTCAGTATTGTTCGTTTTAAGAAATTGAATATTATAAGGTTTGGTGCATATATGTTTAGCATTGTAAAATTCCTTTTATGGATTTTCTGCTTATCAGTAAGTGGTGACCTTTATTTCTTCTAAATTTGATTTGAAATCTATTTTGTCAGATATTAAGATTATAACACGTGCATTTGCTTGAAATATCTTTTTCTATTCTTTCACTCCAAGGCTGTGTTTGTCTTTGTCATTGAAGTGTGTTTCTTTTGTTACTTATTTGAGAGAGAAAGAGAGAGAGAATGAATGAGACTGAACGGGCACATCAGGGCCTCCTACCACTGCAAACAAACTACAGGTGCATGTGACATTTTGTGCATATGGTTTGGTACTGAAAAATCAAATCTGGGCTGGCAGGCTTTGTAACCAAGTGCCTTTAACCTCTGAGATATCTTTACAGCCCAAATTAAATGCATCAGGACCTCTGACAGCAGCAAACAAACACCAGATGTGTGGGCCACTTTCAACATCTGACTTCTTACATAGATGGCTAGGGAATTGAACCCAGGCTGACAGGCTTTGTAAGTAAGCACCTTATTACTAAGCTATCTTCTTGCAACAAACAGATGGGTCCCTTTTGAATACAATTTGCTATTCTGTGTCTCTTGACTGGACTATTATCACTCAGAGTTAGTCCTGACAGGTGTGTGTTTGTTCCTGTCACTTTGATGTTTTTGCATTGGCTTATTTACTCATTTAATGCAGCCTGTTCTTTCCTGTGGCTGCAACAATGTGTCTGTCTTTCTTTCAGATGTATTAGATCCCTTTAAGGCTTTGTGGTCATGAATTTATTTAGTCTGTCTTTATTGTAGAAAGTTTTTCTTTCTTCTTCAAGTATAAAGGATGACTTTCCTAGATACAGTAATCTAGGGTGGCCTGCAAAATATGCTTCCATGCCCTCTTAGTTTTTAGAGATTCTGTTGAGAAAACGGCTGTTATTTTAGTTGACTTGCCTTTACATGTGACTTGGTACTTCTTTAGTGGGTCTCAGCACTCTTTCTTCCTTCTTTATGCTTAGTGTTTTAACTGTCATATGCAGGAGCTTCTTTTCTAGTTTTCACTCGATGGTATCCTAAATGCCTCTTGTATCTGTATGGCTGCCTCCTTCCCTAGATTTGGGGATGTTTCTACTGTGGTTTAATGGAACATCCCCTGGATCTGTAAAACTGACAAAAACCTATTCCTCCCATGAACTGTGTGTATGGTTTGGAAGTTCATCCCCCACCCCCAGACATGCCTATGAGGATTTAATCTAGATTAGTTTAGCCCCTGGGCTGGTTTGTGAGGGATTGTCTTCAGTAGGTTAACTGAAGTGGTGTTGTAGACTTATCTCTGGAGAGAGCACTCCAACACTAGTATGAGAGGAAGTAGAGGAGTTTATTAACCAGGGATCAGAGTGGGATATGAGATACCTCTCAAAAGCTCTGGCCTCAAGCTGAGTTTGTAGTTTGGTTTTATAGTTTTAGCAATAAGGCCAAGCAAAGCTATGGTTTCCAGATGCAGACATGACAGCAGCAGCAGTCATCACAGAGAAATGGGGACAAGGACAAAATTCAAAACTGAGTGCATGGCAATCATGCAGTTTCAAAAAGTTTCAAAACAACATAAATGATGTTTCAAAATATACTTGGCAGTCAACTCAGTGTCCAGGTCATTGTGGTAGTTTGAATAATGTCCCCCAATAGATTCAAAAGTTTATTATAATTGTAAATTATCTCTAGCCAGTTTTGGCTGGAGGAGGTGTGTTACCTTGGCCAGATACTAGGGTTCAGCCCCAAGGTGTTTCTGGGGTGGGTCTGGAATTCTAGCTGTATATATGCAAAAAGCAGTCTGAGCTCAAGCTGGAGTTCCTCTTGTTTGCTAGTTTGGAGTGTGCTTGCTTGAGGTGCTGGTGGTGGGCTTCTGTCTCTGTCTCTGCTTGGATCTGTGAAAGGGGGCCAGCCTTTTTCCTTAACTTCCCCTGGATCTGTTAGTTTCAATAAATATTTTCCTCCCCCAAATTGTGCCTGGTTTGGAGATTCATCCCAGCGGTGTGTGGCTGACTATCCTGATCGTTGCTAAGGGCAACCCCTATTTCAGTTAGACTATTTTCTCATTCATCTCTCCATGGGCCTCTTTCTGGAAAGTTTCCCCTCTGTGGTTTGCTATCTGCTACTGGACAAAGAGAAGTTTAGCTCCCAAGCAGTCAGCACTTACAATGAATCAATGGATCACTACTTAACATTAGCCTTTTTCTGCTACACTGGGTAGACTCACCCTAACTGTGGATGGCATCAGTTCTCAGGCTGGGGTCCTGGGCTGAATAAAAAGTGAAGAACAGGGCTGGAGAGATGGCTCAGAAGTTAAGGCACTTGCCTCCAGTGCCTAAAGCCCCAGGTTCAATTCCCCAGGACCCACATAAGCCAGACCCACAAGGTGGTGGCCCTTGTGCATTCTCTCTCTCTCTCTCTCTCTCTCTCTCTCTCTCTCTCTCTCTGCTTGAAAATGAATAAATTAAATATTTTTAAAAAGTGAAGAGCAAGCTGAGCATGAACACACATTGGTCTCTACTTCCTGAAAACAGATGAAATATGACCAACTGCCTCACGCTCCTGCCTCCAAGCCTCCCGGCCACGATGGACTGTAATCTCTCAATAGAAGCCAAAATAAAATAAATAAACCCTTCTTCCTTTAAACTGACTTTTGTTATCCCCCCCCCCAGTCGTGAGACAGGTAAATAGCACAGATGAAAAGATGCTATTTTGTTGGATCCCTATGTTTAGAAAGCTTGATGTCTGTATTTTATAAAATGGTACCTATGTTTGCCTGTAAAAAAAAATTGTAAGTTAAACTGTAGAAAGTAATCAGAAAACAAACCTTCCTGAGGGAATCTTAAGTGTTCTATCAGCACCTCCAGGGTAGTCTGTCTCAGTGCTAATCTCATATTTAGTAAAATAGAGCTGGAATAGGTTCCATCTGGATGGTCTGACCAAGCACATTCTTTTTGTTGCTAGGACAAAACACCCAACCAGAAGCAGCTGATGGAAGGAAAGGCTTATAGTGTTGAAGGGAAGCTTCATCGTGGTGGAGAAAGCTGGAAACCACAGCCAACAGCCAGAGTACATCACATCTCCACGGCAACAGGAAGGAAGTAGTTTGCGTACTGGGCGTAGAGCTGGGTGATAATATCCCAAAGCCCACTCTCAGTGACACACCTCCTCCAGCCTTGGTGACATACCTACTCCGCCTCCCAAAGGCCCAACTGTCTGAAATTGCCACCAGCTGGGGACCAAGTGTTCAAAACACAGGAGGCTATAGGCTATGTTCTTTGACATTCAAACCACCACACTAAGTGCACTGTTTCCATAAGCTGGTGGAGCTGGGGGGACCATCCATCTTGATCTTTGGGGTGGGGGTCAGGCTGAGGTCCTCAGAGCCATAGGTGTGCCATCTCACAGGGCAGAGAAGTATGCAGAGCCTGTGCTCTGGTCAGTGTGTTCAGAATAAAACCCATCCTGCATACATACTGTGACAGGTAGACACGGGGTTTTATATAACAACCGTGAATACCACTGACATGGTTTAAAACTTATTCCTAGGACTTTGGTCATTAGATGTGGAATTCACCACACAGTCTCAGAGATCCACAGGTGACCTCTCCCTCATATCCACCCATCCTATCTTTCACCAAATGCTACTGACTTCTGCCATGGTGTGTCCTGACTTTACCTGCTTCTCCCTCAGTCCGCCTTTGACCAGGATAACACTGTCTTTGGCCTCATTATTCTACTGGTCCTGCCTGGCTGTCTTGAATTTGCTTGACTTCCATTCTGCAGCTTTGGTCACTGTGCAAGGGGCATCTTTATGGGCAATGCAATGCATTCCTACAAGAACCTAGTCTGCTTTCTACTGTTTGTTGGAGAAAGAAAAACTCATTCGTCCACCCTACTTCTGCTCCTGTCCAATCCCCTCCCTAGTTGAGCCTGGCTGTCTCCTCAGCTAAGTGGCTCCTCTTGCAGGACCCTTTGTATTGCAGTATCTCTCCAACTGGAATGCCCATCATTTACCCTCTTCATCTACCAAATAGGTCTCCAGCTCAGGAGTTGCTTCCTCCTCCTGCCTCTCCACCTGACTGCTAAGTTACATGGATCTGAAACATTCTGATTGCACAGGTGTTTTGGTTTACTTTGTGCTGTAGAATACCAGAGACTAGAAAATCTAAAATATTTATTTATTTACTTATTTATTTGCAAGCCGAGAGAGACAGACACACACAGAGAAAGAGAGAGAGAGAGAGAGAGAGAGAGAGAGAGAGAGAGAGAGAGAGAGAGAGAGAGAGAGAATGGGCACACAAGGGCCTCTAGCCATTGCAAATGAACTCCAGATGCATGTGCCACTTTGTGCATTTGGCTTTACGTGGGTACTAGGGATCTAATCCTGAGTCATTAGGCAAGAATCTATTATAATATTATAATAGATTCTTGCCAAATTATAATAATTATTAGGGTCATCAGGCAAGAATCTTAACTGCTAAGCCATCTTTCCAGCCCTTTAAAAAATAATTATTTATTTATTCCAGAGAGATACACAGAGCAAGAGAGAGAAAGAGAGGAAATTTATAATGAATAGAAATGTATTAGGCTTGGGGTTAGGGAGATAGTTCAGTAGTTAAAGTAGTTCAGTACCACGCAAAGCCAGATGCACAAATTGGCACATGTGTCTGGAGTTTGTTTGCAAGTGGCAAGAGGCGCTGGGATGCCTATACTCTCTGTTTATTTCTCTCTCTGGAATAAATAAAAAAATTGAATCAAATTTCTGCTGTTGCTTTCTTTTTGGAATAACTGGGCAGTTGGACTCAGTTACCACATCATATACATATATATGAATAAGTACAGAAAGGGGTAGATCTGTTAATATTGGGTGACAAACATAACGCTCTCTTTGACAAACTTTCAGCTCCTCTAAGCCCTCGTGTTGAGTAGCCTTTGTCTTTGGGTCTTGTCCTCAGCTAGGAGTCTGCAGAAAGACCCCCTCATATCAGATCACTCTGCATGCCGTCCACAAGAATCCTGTTAAGACAGTTTATCAAGAATGCCCTCCTACTTTGTATCTTCTTTCCTAGAGATTTTTCTGCCCATTGAACCCCTCACTCTGCTCATTGACCATTAATCCCCAGCAGTCTTTGCTGTATGTGGGGTTGAGCTGATCTTTCTCTCCTATTGCAAAAATCTCCATACTTATCATAATAGTCTTCCTTATCATTTAACAAGTGACAGAATGATCTTTTTCTTTAACAAAAGGACAGATTTTACCTGGTGCCATTCCTATACCTTGACATATTCCTTCCTTTGTTCTTTTGTTCATTCTATCCATGCTCAGTTCAAAATGAATTTTAAATCTGTTCATTCAATTTACTTATTCAGGGCATTCTGAGCAGGTCATTCCTTTATCCTACCCACATTTCTGAGGGCCCCTGAGCTATGATAAACTTCCTCATGAGCTCTGTTGTACAGTGAAATGTGTTTCCTGTTTGAGACAGAGAGGGACAGAGGTTGCCTTGCTCGGGGCCTAGTGCTAGGAAAGTTATCAGAAAGCTCAAATGATCATGTCATTCTTCTAGTGGGCTGAGCATCTTTCTAGGCTGATAAATGAGACAGCTAGAAGGTTAACATTCTGAATGTTGGTGGTTCGATGACAGGTTGATTCAGCACATATAGCAGCTGGACATTGCGGCTCATTTGTTAGTGAGCCTGGGTAGAAGGCCAGGGAGGGGAGGGCTCTGGTGACGTTGGCAACAGGTAGCTTGTACCACACACTTCAGTGATGGGAGTACTGCTACTGTTAACTGTGTATGGCATAGGTTGGGGGTGTAAATGAGGTCTCTACCCACCCACCCCTGTGTCTGAAAAGTAGAGAAAGACAGTTTTTTTTCCTAAGCCATGAAAGGAAGCAATAAGAACTTTCTTAGCTTTTTCTACCATGTGTCCTTTCTGACCACCTCCCTGTTCAGTCATTTGGGTCCCAAGGACATTTCAGGGATTAATGAGTGTGGGGCATACAGTACCCAGACCAACCCAGAGCATTACCCTTGGACAGCATGAACCAGCCGAAAGACTCTAATGGGCACAGGAACAGTGAAAGCAGGCGGAATCTTCTAGGTCACAAGAGAACGGGTATTGAACTCAAGCTTTGGTTTGTACTATGGCCTGGCTTCTCACATGCCTATGATGCACCCCAGGTTTATCTCAAGCTGTCAAGCTATAGTCTTGGAGTCTGTGTTACTTTTGTTCCCTAGTAGACCCAGCAGAGTCTTATATCATATAAGATATAATCATATAGATCCTGAAGAAAGATGTCACAGATAGATGAATCTAATTGGAATAGAGATTAAAACTGAATCATTGAATTTTATTTTTATGGACATTTCATATACATGTATATAATGTATTTTGATCACAATCCCCTCCCATTACCTTTTCTTGACTCTCACTCCTTCCAACAAACACTTTTTTCTTCCCAACTAGTCTTTCCTCTACTTTTAAAACTCCTTTAAAATTCTTCTGTGTGGGTGTGACCCAGTGAGTTTTGTTAGGGGTGCCTGCATGAGCAGGGTAGGGGATTAGTTATCAGATACATAGATCGTATCAGTGGTTTACAACCTATACCAGAGTCCATTCCAAATTGTTTTTAAAACTACAGCAAGAGGCTGGAGAGATGGCTCAGGGGTTAAGGCACTTGCCTGCAAAGCCAAATGACCCTGGTTCGATTTCCCAGTACCCATGTAAAGCCAGACGCACAATATAATGCCTGAATCTGGAGTTTGTTTGCAACAGCTAGAGGCCCTGGCACACCCATTTCTCTCTCTCTCTCTCCTCTCTCTCTCTCTCTCTCTCTCTCTCTCTCTCTCTCTCTCTCTATCTGTGTCTCCCTGTGCTTGCAAAGGAATTTTTTAAAAAATTTAAAAGAAGAAGACACTTCCATGAAAAAAACAAAAAAACCACAGCTAGATGATTTTAGGTCCCCACGACCACTAGAGCAAGAGACGGTTTTCATGTGGTCTGTTTTCAGCTAGAAGTAATGTTCAAGGTTAGTGGGTTAAATGAAGACAGTTGGGACCCAGTTGGCCTGAGGCTCTTGACAAGGCTGTCTCTCGCTGGCCCTGGCTGCCTGGCTGTCTGCACTATGTCCCTGGAGAGATGTCAGCGGCTGTGCAGAGATCACTGCTGTCAGGAACATGATCCTTGGCAGTTATAAGTAGCAGAGCCTGTATTTTAATCCTTTGGCTCTGGAGGGTCTCGGATGGCTTAACTGATGAGTAGTCCACACAAGGGCTCTGCTGAACCCTTAGCAGTTTGGATTCTACTCTCTATTGCTCAAATGGCATCCAGAGAGGAAAAACACATCTGGAATTCTGTATCCGAAGCTATTTTCTGGACAGAATGTAATAGGTCAGATCCTGAGTCACAGAAACAGAGAAGCGTTGTTTTTTGTTTGTTTGTTTTTGATTGAGTAGAGGCATAAGTCATGATGATTACATCAGTTCAGATAACATTGGGATTCCAATGGCTTTACCCCTAAGTTACCCGAAGTCGTCATTACTTTATTTTGTTATGAAACTATCTCTTCCACTGAAAGAGATTATTTTTCTGTCTGTATATTTTCTCTCACAAAGCATATTCATGCCAAGAGGGTACTTTATAAATATACTCAGTATTTTTTTCCCATTTACTTTGGGGATTTTTGGGGGGAAGGGTGATGCAATGAAAATAAAACATTCATTAGCTTAAAAGCTTTTTTTTTTTTTTTCCAAAATCCAACTCCATCCCAGGTTTAGTGATATGCAATATAGGTCACCTTATTTTAAAATGGGCCTCAAAGTGGCTGTCCCTGAACTACTTAATATGTTTTTCATGAGCAAGGTTTTCTATTGTAGGGAAAAGATGGAGCATCAGAACTCTGGACAATTGTCCCCTCCCCAGGGTGATAATGCAGGGTGGTGACAAGGCTGAGCTGGAAGCTGCTGAGCCTACAGGCCCTGTGTCTTTTCTCTCTTTCTGTCCATTGGAAAGACAGAGCCTTCAGCACAGTCCTTGGGGGTGTGGGGAAGAGAGAGAGAGGGAAGGGAGAGAGGGAGAGGGAGAGAGAGGGAGGGAGGGAGAGAAACAGAGGGAGACAGAGGGAGAGGGAGAGAGGGAGGGGAGAGAGGAAGAAGGAGAGAGGGGGGGTGAGGCGAGTGAGAGAAGGAAGGAAGAGAGGGAGAGACAGAGGAAAGGAAGGAAGAGGAAGAGAGGAAGAGAG